>JAHSUH010000625.1:0-208351 GCA_025388415.1 Cynanchum wilfordii | reverse complement strand
CCTAAGTGATGAAATTCCTTCGGAGCAAAATGTTTCGGAATCAATTCTTCTTTCGTCGACTCCAGATGCTCCGAATGTAATCATCCCTCCGGCTCCAGACTCTTCGGTTCCGGATTCTTCAATTCCAGACTCTTCGGTTCAAGATGCTTCGGGCCGAGAACCTTCAAATCCAGACGATCCAGACCCTTCCGCCTTATGACTATATAGCTTTTTAAAGTTAATGTAATAGTGTAGGATTGAATGTACTTTCATTTCAGTACCTATCCTTCAGAAATATATTGAGTTATGTTTTGCAACTCGGGTTTTTATTTTCCATTTGTCTTATATTTAAAGACAAATTGTTATCAGTATTTAAGTTGTAACTTAAATTTAAGTATAAACATCGAAACATACTCGAAAAATACCATATGAATTCGAAATTTATTAAATAATAAGTAATTTCGTATATAAATAGAATTTACACGAAATACTTCTTCAAGTGGTCAGAATGCCATGGATTAGGCAGAAGTGTTCCATCTTGCTTTGCCAATTTAAATGTTCCAAGTCCGACTTCTTCCTTGATTAAATAAGGGCCTTCCCAATTGGGAGTCAGTTTATTTGCTTCGGCTTGTCTTGAGGTTACTTCGATTTTGCGAAGTACCCAATCACCGATGTGCAGAGGTCGTTGATATATTCGTTTGTCATGATATGCCTTGGATTTTTCTTTAAAAATTTCAGACCGTAGCCTTGCCGTTATTCTTCTTTCTTCTAACAAATCTAAATCAATCCTTCGGGCTTCTTGATTCCGGGTCTCGTTGAACATAGAAATTCTTACTGTGGGTAGTGCGAGTTCGGCTGGTGCTACTGCCTCCGATCCATAGACCAAAGGTGCAAATGGTGTTTCCCAGGTGGGGCCCCTAGTCGAAGTTCGAACTGCCCATAATGCATCGTTTAGCTCATCGACCCATTTGTTAGATTTATTTGCAAGATTCTTCTTCAAGGCTGTCATAACCAGCTTGTTCGCTGCTTCAGCTTGTCCATTACCTTGTGGATGTGCAACCGACGACTTCCAGTGTTTAATGTGAAGTCGGTTGCATTCCGTTGTAAATTTAGCCGAGAATTGGGTTCTATGATCGGATATTATAGCTCTTGGAACTCCAAATCTGCAAAGTACGTGATCATGGAAAAATCCGAGTACGTTATCCTCCGTGGTATTGACCAGAGGCTTGGCTTCGATCCATTTTGTGAAGTAATCGACCGCTACCACCATGTATTCGAAGCCGCTTCTCGCTTTGGGGAATTTTCCCATGAGATCGATTCCCCACATGTCGAATGGCCAAGAAGCAACTACCGGAGTTTGAGTTATGGAAGGGAGTCTATGAACGTTTCCATAAATTTGACAGCTTCGACATTTTTGAACGAAGCTTTTAGCATCTTGTCGAAGGGTTGGCCAGTAGTAGCCTTGGTGGATTATCCTTTCCAAAAGCACTTTGGCCCCTGGATGACCCCCACATACACCTTCATGAAGTTCTTCAAGTATGGCTGTAGTCAAGTTAGGCTCAACACAACGAAGAATAGGCCTCGTAAATGATCTGCGATATAACATATCATCATGAACTATATACCGGGCAGATTGTTTTCTAATTTGCCTAGCCTTTACGTCATCGCTTGGAAGTTGTTCGGTTTGAATGAACCTTTTGATGTCATCAATCCAAGTTCCTTCCGTTATCTCGACGGTATGAATTTGGGGAGAAAAGCATGGAGAATGACGTATCTCGACCCTTATTTGATTTTCGCCGATAAACTCGCCCGAGGCAATTTTGGCCAATTCATCAGCTGCACAATTTTGCGTTCTATTTATCTTGTTTAACACGAAGCTTTTGAATTTATTTTTCAAAGATAATGCCATCTTCGTATACTCTTTTAAATTTTCGGAGTTTGTAGCATATTCTTCATTCACTTGATTCACCACTATTTGTGAATCACTTCGGATCTCGAGGTCGGAAATTTTTGCTTCGTTTGCCCACAGTAGTCCCAGGATTAACGCTTCGTATTCGGCTTGATTGTTAGATAATGGAAATTCGAGCCTTATACTCCGTGATTCATTGAATTGATGATTTGGTGAAGTCAAAGTAATTCCAACGCCAGCTCCGTTTGAGTTAACAGCTCCGTCGACTGTCATGACCCATAGATCGTGACTTTCTCTTGTGTTAAACTCGGACGTAGCTTGATTACTTTCTTCCTCTGTGAACGAAGTTTCGGCGATGAAATCGGCTAATGCTTGTGCTTTGATTGCTATTCGCGAGGTAAACGTTATGTCGAGTCCACATAGTTCGATTGACCACTTCAAAGCATTGTACCGGACTGGTCGAGTTTATGAAAAATTTGTCCGAGCGGTGCATTTGTGTAGACCGTAACTCGATGCGACTCGAAATAAGGTTTCAATTTTCTGGAGGCAACAACCAAAGCATAAGCTAACTTTTCAATATTTGGATATCGAGATTCCGGTCCATTAAGGACTTTACTTACAAACTAAACAGGGAGTTGTTTACAATTTATTTCCCCGAGTAATACAACAAGCACACAGCCAAAATTAGAAGTAGATAAGTATAGATACAATGTTTCCCCAACTACGAGAGAGCTAAGCGGCGGAAGTTGTTCCAAATAAATCTTGAGTTCGCTCCATGATTGTCGACATTCTTCCGTCCATTTAAAATCTTTTCCTGTAGTTTTGAGAGCTTTGAAGAAAGGTAAACATCGCTCTGCTAAGTTTGATATAAATCCGCCTAGTGCTGCTATGCAACCATTTAGTCTCTGGACGTCCTTAATACACCTTGGTTCGACTAGGTTTCGAAGTGCTGTGACCTTTTCCGGATTTGCTTCGATTCCTCGTTGAGTCATCATGAAACCTAGGAATTTTCCAGATTTAACTCCGAAGGTACATTTGGACGGATTCAACTTTAGATTATATTGACTCAAAGTTGCAAAGGTTTCATCGAGGTCAGCCAGATGAGAATCAACGTGTCTTGACTTAATTACCATGTCATCAACATATGCCTCAACGTTCCTCCCGATCTGCTCCTTTAGGACTTTATTTATCATCCGTTGATAAGTTGCTCCAGCATTTTTTAGGCCGAACGGCATGACATTGTAACAATAAACCGCTCTATCAGCCCTAAAGGATGTATGAACCCGATCTTTCGGGTTCATCTTGATTTGGTGATAACCCGAGAAGGCATCGAGGAAGCTTAGGAGCCGATACCCGGCGGTGGAATCTACCAACGAACCGATACGTGGTAAAGGGTAACAGTCCTTAGGGCAGGCTTTATTTAAATCGGTGAAGTCAACGCACATCCTCCATTTTCCGTTGGCTTTGGTGACCATGACAACGTTAGCCAACCAGGTTGGGTAAGCTTCTTCCCTTATAAAGCCGGCTTTTAACAACTTTTCGATCTCTTGTTTCATCCCTTCCTTTTTGTCTTCGCTAATAGTTCCGGCCTTTTGTTGTACTGGTCGGAAGGTTGGATCGATGTTTAGTTGATGCTCCGCGACTTCGGGATCGATGCCTGGCATGTCTTTTGTTTCCCAGGCGAAGTTCGAAGTGTGGTTCTTCAAAAATTGAATCGGTTCGAACTTCTGTTGTTCCGGGAGTTCGATGCCTATTTTTATTTTTTGGTCGGGGTAGGCATCATTGATTGTTAACTCTTCAAAAGTCTCCAATTTTTCTTCCCCTTCGACCGCCTTCATAATGTCCATTTCTATCGGTTTCGAATTCGTCTATTAATATTTGATAGAAGGTCTGTCTGGAGTTGATCTGAAATCAACACTTCGTCACTGTCCCTTGGTGCTTCGGAAATTGCTTCCATCTCCGACGAAGTGTGACCCTTAATGACATCTCTGATATTAATGCTTCGGCCCGTAGAACAAAGGCTTCGTGAATTACTCCGATGTCCATAGACATCGAAGTATTATCTGTCACATCCTTCGTTTTCCGGACTGTTAGCGGATAATCCAGAACCGATTTTGGATTACTCTGGATGAGCCCTACTCCATTTCTTGTAGGGAATTTGACCTGTTGATGTGATATGGAGATCACTAGGTCGAATGTTGCGAGGGATGGAATTCCGAGTATTGCGTTGTAGCCGGAATCGATATCCACTACGTAAAATTTACCCTTCTCCATCCTCGTCTTTTCCCCAGTTCCCATGGTGACGTCCAGCTTGATAGTTCCCTTCACTAGGATTTTATGCTGTGTAAATCCTTCAAGGACCATCGAACTAGGTTTGAGCTGATGATCATTTAGTCCCATCTCTTTAAAGCACTTATGGTATAGGATATTTCTCGTTGCCCCAGTATCAATGAGAATGCGTTTTACCCTGCAATTTTCCATACCTTCCTTTGTCATCGGAGTATCAATTACCATGGGGCTGGTTTTCCGTTCGATTGTTGGGGCCAATTCTGTTCTCGAAAAGGTGATCGTCTCTTTTTCTTCAAATTCATATTCGGGAATCAAGTATTCTTTTTTCAGCAAGTGAATTTGTTTCTTAATCGGTCAATCAATGACGGTGTTTCGACATTGATCACATTGATTATTCTTTCACTATTTTGCTTCGGCTCTTCACCTGCCTTCCAAAGCAATGTATTCTTTCAAATTCCCATCGCGAATTAACTTCTCGATCGCTCTTTTCAGTTGTATGCAATTTTCGGTTACATGACCACAATCTTTATGGAATGCGCAATATTTTAACCTATCACGAGTCGCCAATGTATGAGGGTTCAGCGGTACTGGGTCGCTTACCCCATGTTTTTCCTTGATGACCGAGATAAGGCTTTCTTTTGTCACTCGCAGTGGAGTAAACGCGTTCGTCCCTATATTTTTGCTCGGACTAAAGCTTTTCTTCTTCTCAAAACCAATCACTCGCTCCTTCTTCATTGAGACTTCGCCCATCTTTTCTTTTCCTTTTGAAGGTGCATCTTGTGCACTTTCCTCGACAAGAGCAACTGTCGCGCCACGTTAAACATCTCTCCAATGGTTCGTGGCTTCCTCAGCTGTAGCTCTATATATAACATCCTCGGACCCGAACCCTCCTTCAAAGCACGTAATAACCGTATCTTGACTTAGTCCCTCGATTTCTTCATAGGTTTTCTTAAACCTTTCAAGATATGCTAAGAGGGTTTCACCCTCTCGTTGCTTTATGTTAGCGAGGTCCCCCCGGTTTTTGGTATGGATCCAGCAGTCTTGAATTTGTCCAAAAACTGTTTTTCCAAGGTAGACCACGAGTCGATGGAACTTGGGCGCAACGAGGTGAACCAGGTTAGGGCTTTGGCCGATAAGTGTCTTGGGGAAAGCTTTACACGATCTTCGCCGTCATTGGTTACCAATCCCATAGCGGATTTATACCTGCGCATATGTTCTAGAGGTCCGGTATGTCCCGGGTAAAGCACAAACGAGGAATTTTCAGAGAAGTGTTTGGGGCCACCTCTTGGATCCATTTTGAGAATGGTCCAATTTCAATTGACCGTGACTTTTTCTGAAAAGATGTGCGATGTGTCTGTTCAGGCGATTTCCTCCGGTGTCGATCGGGAGATCGGTTATTTCGTGTCCTCTTGTAAGTTTCTTTGTTCGTTGTTGAGGGCGAGAGGAATGATGACTTTCTCCTACTTCACCGACCGATCTTTCAGCCCGTGAAGTAGGTCTAGGGTTTCTGGAAGGTGGTGGCCTTTCCAGATTTCCTCTCGTTTGGATGCTCCTGGACGGCTCGGGCCTTATATTTGAAGGCTGTGCGTAGTCGTCTACTAGGAAAGCTGGTGGAGGCAGATCCTGGCCGTGTTCACGAAACTCTGCTCGGAGTTTTAACCATTTTTTGGCCAGCTCTTGTTCTTGAGTTAGTCTTGCCACTTCCGTGCGTAACCTTTCCAGGTTCCTCATCGGATTAGGCTCAACTACTTCAGGCTCTCGTCTTGTGTTGAGTCTTTCTTTCAAATCCGAGGTCTGTCGGACATTGAGGTGTTCACGCAGATCTTGTGTCCGGACAGAAGGCTGTGGCTCATGCCGTCCAATCCGTTCTAAGACGGAACGTCTTTGTCCGGGTGTTTCCGGAACAACAGGTGTATCATGTCTACGCTCGGTTGGACGTGAGCTTGAGGGTCTGGAGGATTGCCACCTCGGGTGTCTATCTTCGGAGTTAGAGGACATTTTGTTTGTACGAGAAGAATATTATATGAAAGTATCTTCTATGGAAATATGAGTTTTTTCGTAGAGGAAAGAAAAAATTAACTTTCGGGATATCAAAAGCAGCTTGTTCAATAATGAAGCAACACAAAGTTCAGTAAAAGAATATAATGCGTTTCCCGGTAACGGAACCAAACCGATAATGCATAAATTTGATCAGTCAACAAATATATAAAATAACTACAAAATAGGATGGAGTTACAGTGATGATAACGAACTGGTCGTTGAGTTGTACAAATGTCCTTTGGCCTTGAACCCTGCAAAACCCTAACGGAGGTGTTTCTCCGTTAGAAGCCTCCGACGGTCAAGTTAGTCAAAGATCTCCGGAAGAATGAGAACAAAACCTTGTTTTGTTCTCCTAACTTTTTGTATTAATTTTTGTCTATTGCTTGGAAAAAGAAGAAAAGCCCCTCTCCTGATAAGGAAGTTTTCCTTATATAGGTAGACTTCCTTATTAGTGGGTGGGAGTAGGAAAAGAAATGATTACCTACCGACCTTATCTTCTGCACAAGCCAAAATGCTATCATCATAGCCTTTTTCGGATGTCCAATCCCACAGTTTCCCATAGAAGTTGACTAAAGTCTGTGGGTCCCACTATTTTCCTCTTATTATATTTAAATAAGATATTAGTGAGTAGGATATACTTGGAATATTCCTTTGGCTGTGCATTCGATTTAGGATCGTTGAACTCGGCCTCGAAGCTTTATATCACTGCTTGGTTAATTGTTTAGTCCGGGTACTCGCGTTTCTCATCGGAGCTTTCACGAATCGCGTGGTCAAATGCTTCGTTTCGATGCTTGGATTGTGCTTCGGAGACTATTGAGGTCGTGTGGTATAAATGCTTCGGTTGACGTAATGCTTCGCGTTGACCGGGTCCGATCACATACTAATTTTGATCAAGTCAAAATCATATTTTATTTTGACTTTATCTACGTGGCATATATTCCTTTCGGGTAATATTATTAATGTTATGGAAATTAGGGAGAGATTTATGGAAATTACTAAGAGGAATGGGAGATAAGAAAAGAAGGTGGTGAGGAGGGCCTTTTATAAAGAGGAAAAGAGGATGGATGGACGCATGGATGAATGAAAATGGGATGAATTAATTTTGAGTGCATAGTGGGACCAATATCCCAATTTTTTTTTTTTTTTTAAGGAAAAAAAAATGTAAATTTCATTAACCGATAGAACTAAAAAGCCATTCGGCCTGCAGTATCCGGGGAGGGGCAGTCGACTATGGATCCAATGGAAGAAAAAATTTTCAGTGAGCTATTAAGTTTTCCAATTCTTGATTTTGCATATATAATGTCACACATAATGTGTATATATAATAATAATAATAATTTAAGAAGTGTTATTTTTTTAATGATTCAAATTGTCAATTTAATGATTTATTATGCTAGTAGAAAATAGTTTAACAATTCATCAAAAATAAATTGTCGGGACTCTTGTCATCAAAAAAAGTGGAATGCCAATAATATAACCGGTTAAATTTTGCTTTTGGAAAACTAAAAAGTTGGCATTTATTGTTTCGCTGGAAATGATTTAATTGTTTTGGTCAAGCAAGAGAAAAAATTTTAAAAATAAAAAACGCAAGCTCATTTAATGATTTATTATGCTAGAAGAAAATAGTTTAATTTATATTATAGTTTAATTTAAGTGATAGTATTAAAATTTTATAATATTTAATTTTGTACTTAACTCTATGTTAACAATTAGGCATGACATCAACAAGTTATACTTTGGGGCAAACATTTGATCTCAATATGTTATATAATATTCATTCCGATTCAATTACTGAATTGGTGAATGAGGAAAGATTGAGAGGAGATATTCGACATGTAGAGACAGATGCTTATGGTCCTACATCCGATGTAGACGGAGATGAATCGACTCCGATTGGGAAGGAATTGAATGTCCAACTATTGTACCTCAACAAATGGAACCCGGTACTTCTAGTCAACATGCTTCATATCGTACTCATGAACCTGAAGGGTACTCCTTTTTCTCAAGTCTTTTAGGTGATAATCTAAGCGTGGTGACAGAATCCGGACCAAAATGGAATATGGACATGTGGTCTCTTGAAAATAACGAGCTTGTTCTTGGTAAGAAATTTGTTGATAAAAGTGAAGTCATCACTGCTTGGAAGATTGTATTGTATTGAGATGGGAAGAGAATTTCATGTTATTGAAAGTGGCTCAAAAAAATGGGAAGCTAGATGTAAAGCTCGGGAAGAAACAGGTTGTGTTTGGAAGATGAGAGCTATAGCAAAACCTAAACTTGGAGTATGGGAGCTAACAAAAATTGGGCCGGATCATACGTGTATTATGCATACTTTGGAGAGAATGACAATCAAACTTTAAGTTCTAAATTGATTGGAAAACATGTTCTTCACTTGATTCGGGAGAATCCGGATGTGAAATGCTCTATCATAAGAGCACATATTCATAATGTTCTTGGGGCACAACCAACTTATAAGAAATGTTGGTTAGGTCGAATGTTTGCAATTGATGAGATATTTGGTGATTGGCCTACTTTCGTTATAGTTTTGCCACAATTTTTACATGCAATTTGATCAAGCACAACAGGTACTAAAGTTGAGTGGAGGTATCACGATGATTCTACTTGGTGGTCCAAAATTTATCAATTATGTATTTTGGGCATTCGGTCCATGTATCGAAGCATTTAAGCATATGCCTTGCATAATTAGTGTAGATGACACACATCTACGAGGCCCTTACAAAGGAAAGCTTCACATCCACTAGCAATTAGAAGCTTTCCTTTGTAAGGGCCTCGTGGATGTGTGTCATCTACACTAATTACGCAAGGCATATGCTTAAATGCCTCGATACATGGACCGAATGCCCAAAATACATAATTGATAAATTTTGGACCACCAAGAGAATCATCGTGATACCTCCACTCAACTTTAGTACCTGTTGTGCTTGATCAAATTGCATGTAAAAATTGTGGCAAAACTATAACGAAAGTAGGCCAATCACCAAATATCTCATCAATTGCAAACATTCGACCTAACCAACATTTCTTATAAGTTGGTTGTGCCCCAAGAACATTATGAATATGTGCTCTTATGATAGAGCATTTCACATCTGGATTCTCCCGAATCAAGTGAAGAACATGTTTTCCAATCAATTTAGAACTTAAAGTTTGATTGTCATTCTCTCCAGGATGCATAATACACGTATGATCCGGCCCAATTTTTGTTAGCTCCCATACTCCAAGTTTAGGTTTTGCTATAGCTCTCATCTTCCAAACACAACCTGTTTCTTCCCGAGCTTTACATCTAGCTTCCCATTTTTTTGAGCCACTTTCAATAACATGAAATTCTCTTCCCATCTCAATACAATACAATCTTCCAGCAGTGATGACTTCACTTTTATCAACAAATTTCTTACCAAGAACAAGCTCGTTATTTTCAAGAGACCACATGTCCATATTCCATTTTGGTCCGGATTCTGTCACCACGCTTAGATTATCACCTAAAAGACTTGAGAAAAAGGAGTACCCTTCAGGTTCATGAGTACGATATGAAGCATGTTGACTAGAAGTACCGGGTTCCATTTGTTGAGGTACAATAGTTGGACATTCAATTCCTTCCCAATCGGAGTCGATTCATCCCCGTCTACATCGGATGTAGGACCATAAGCATCTGTCTCTACATGTCGAATATCTCCTCTCAATCTTTCCTCATTCACCATTTTAGTAATTGAATCGGAATGAATATTATATGACATATTGAGATCAAATGTTTGCCCCAAAGTATAACTTGTTGATGTCATGCCTAATTGATAACATAGAGTTAAGTACAAAATTAAATATTATAAAATTTTAATACTATCACTTAAATTAAACTATAATATAAATTAAACTATTTTCTTCTAGCATAATAAATCATTAAATGAGCTTGCGTTTTTTATTTTTAAAATTTTTTCTCTTCCTTGACCAAAATAATTAAATCATTTCCAGCGAAACAATAAATGCCAACTTTTTATTTTTCCAAAAGCAAAATTTAACCGGTTATATTATTGGCATTCCACTTTTTTTGATGACAAGAGTCCTGACAATTTATTTTTGATGAATTGTTAAAGTATTTTCTACTAGCATAATAAATCATTAAATTGACAATTTGAATCATTAAAAAAATAAAACTTCTTAAATTATTATTATTATTATTATTATTATTATTATTATATATATACATTACGTGTGACATTATATATGCAAAATCAAGAATTGGAAAACTCAATAGCTCACTGAAAATATTTTCTTCCATTGGATCCATAGTCGACTGCCCCTCCCCAGATACGACAGGCCGAATGACTTTCCGATTCTATCGGTTAATGAAATTTACATTTTTTTTTTCCCTAAAAAAAAAATAAAAGAATTGGGATATTGGTCCCACTATGCACTCAAAATTAATTCATCCCATTTTCATTCATCCATGCGTCCATCCATCCTCTTTTCCTCTTTATAAAAGGCCCTCCTCACCACCTTCTTTTCTTATCTCCCATTCCTCTTAGTAATTTCCATAAATCTCTCCCTAATTTCCATAACATTAATAATATTACCATTATTTCTTCTACACATTTTTTCCCATACTTTTCTTTTGGTACTGAAATTACATTTAAAAAATTGGTTTGTACTAACAAAATTTTTTAATTATATTAAAAAAAAATAAGAAAATAAAGTTTTAACCAAACTAAATTATTTAGGTTCGGTCAATTCCATTTTAGAAATAATATAATTCAATCTACCGGAAAAAAAAATCTTCTAAAGAAAAACTATTCATACATATAGCAACAAATTACTCTAAATAACTTTAAAATATTATAAAAATTGTATAATATGTGAATAACACACCTTTTTCAAGTTATCTTGTGTAGTGAGTCTCAATAATCTTCTAAACTTTGTGGACACATGCCTTTGCTGCATTCATAACACAAAAACACAAAAATTATCAAATAATTAGAAATAAAATACTAAAATTATATATAAAATTTACATATATACAAAATAAAATAATAAAATGTTAAAAACTACTTACTAGTAGAATAAGATAAACACAATCTTGATTCAAAATTCTTAAATTTACTACTCAAGCAAATGGGAAAAAAATATAAGAAGAAGAAGGAGACTGTGAGAGGGAAGATGAAAGAGAGAAGATGAAAAGAGAGAGCAACTCTTTTGTTTTTAAAAGAGAAAATGTGAAAAAAATGTGTAGATGGCTTTATGTACTTATATATATAAAAAAATGGGATGGTTCACGGGTGGTTTGATTTGGTCTTTGTTTTTTTCTTTTTCTTTTTTTTTTATTTTTTATTTTTTATTTTTATTTTTTATTTTTTATTTTTTTTTTTTTTTTTTTTTTAGGGATGGTTCACGAGTGGTTTGATTTGGTCTTTCTTTGTTTTTGTTTTTTATTATTATTATTTTTTTTTGGAGTAAATACTCATAGTGAAAGTAGGTGGCTTCATGTACTCTTATCAAAAAAAAAAAAAAAAAAGATGGGATGGTTCTGATTTGGTCTTTGTTATTTATTTATTTTTTTTAATTTTTTTTTGAGTAAAAACTCATAGTGAAAGTAGGTGGCTTCATGTACTTATAAAAAAAAAGGATGGGATGATTTTTTTAAAAAATTAAAATTCATCCAATATATAAAAAATTTTATTAGAATAAAATATTTTTTATGTCAATATATAATATAAATTTATTAAATTACTTAATTCAAGAATATAAAAACAAATCTTAAATTAAAATTACTTGAATATATAAACACAAGTCAAAAAAAAAATTTACTTTACATTAATACATAAAATATTATTTTAATATTATAATATATTATAATTTCAATTGATTTTTACGTCACTTTGTTAAATATAATACAAGTATAATAATAATTAATGTTTATGAAAATTATAAAAAATAAATTTATGAATTACTATTATTAGAAAATTATAAAAATTAAAATTTATAAATAAATTTAACAAGAAAAAAAAAAGTAGAATTTAAATATTTTATTAAAAAAAAATGAGAGTCTACTTTGCCAAAGTAGACTTAGGTGAAAAAACAACCATATTTTGGGAATAATCTCAAAAATTACCACATTTTGGGAATAAACCCGAACTTACTGTTTGACAAGTTCCGAATAAAAAAATTTCTGATGGAGGCACCTTTTATAGACTTAAAAAGTCTAGGAAATATCCTACTATAACTCAAATTTGAACCTAAAATATTTTATATATGTATACATATATATATATATATACATATATATATATCTTCATATAAATATGAATTTGAATCATATTTATCTTGAGTTAAATTCAAATAATTGATTTAAATTTTATATCTATCTATATTCAAAATTGATATGATATATATATATATCTCCAAGATTTTTGGAACTTATTCCCGATACAAATTCTTCAATCTCGGGAACAAGTCCCAAAAAGGGGCAATTTGTAGATATTAAAAGATTTTACCATTTAGATGAGTGACACGTGGCAACATCATAGTCACCGATTATCACTCACTCTATCTATAAATAGAGGGCAAATTCCCTCAAGAAATGGTTACACACACTACTCACACTCACTCAAGAAGCTGTGAAGTTGAGAGATATTCGAAGGATACCGAACCTCTATCGAAATCAGCCCTTCCTCTCAAAGCCCAAATCCATTCCGAGCCAAAGTCCTAAAGCCCTCGGAAGAAGAAATCAAATTGTTCAATAGATCGAGATCAAGCCCAAAAGTCCTCGACATCGAATCCATTCCGAAATTCAGCCCAAAACGCTCCTCGAAAGAAATCAAATCAATTGAATCGAAACAAGCCCAAAACACCTTTCGGATCCATGACGGATTGAATCAACGGATCCATAAACAAGCCCGAAACATTGTTGTATTCAATTGTCACATTTCTTGTAATTCCGAATTTTAGAGGAAATAAAATTTTAATTGTCTACAAATATATAAGAAAATGTATTTTGTTTTTATCATTTAAAAATTTAAAAATAGTTTATATAATAAAAATATTAATTTAAATTAGAGGAAAAATATTTTATAAATTTTAAATTTAACATTATGAGGAGGGTCAAGGAAAAAAAACCTTAAACATTATAATTACATTTTTTGGTACAAAATATAATAAAAACATTTTAAAAAATAAAAATTAAAAAGTCATAATAAAGGATATGAGAGGTCCTTAGACATAAATGTTTTATTTTTAAAAAAATTAAAGTGAAAAAAAAACCCTAAACACGATCATAATTACATATTTTGATAGAAAATATATTAACAAAAAAACTAGAAAAAAAAAAATAAAAGGTTATAATAAGAATGTGAATTGATACATAAATATTTAATTTAAAAAAAAAACTCCTAAAGAATATGAAAGGTTATTCGATATAAATGTTTAATTAAAAAAAAATTGAAATAAAAATAAAAAACCCTAAACATCATCATAAAATAAAGACAAAAAAGACATTAAAATCCAAAAATTCAATAAAATTACAACTCATGTCATTAGAAAGTTGTATATATAAAAGATAGATATAAAAAAATAAAGACCAAATGAAAATTGAAAAAGAATATATATTAAAAAGTTAAAAAAAAAGTCATTAAATATAAGATAAGCATTAAAAAAAAATTAATAAAGAGAAAGTGAAAACTTATTTTTTTTAAAAAAAAAACTCAAAAGTTATTAAACATAGAAGGAGACAAAAAGATAAAAAAAAATTAAGTAAATACCAATAATGCCATCATAATGATTTAAAAAAAAAAAGAAAGATAAAAAGACAACAAAGTCCAAAAAGTTTAACAAAATTACAAAATACATGTCATTAGAAACTTACAATCTTATATATATAAGATAAGATATATATATCTTCTACTTACTTAATGTTATTATGAATTTAATTTACTTATTAAAAGACTTTTAGTTTACCTAAACTTTTCATTATATATATATATATATATATATATATCAACCTTATTTATGAATTTAGTTTACTTATTAAAAGATTTTTAAAAATAAATATTAAATAAATAAATAAATAAATAAATAAATATATATCGTCTATACCTTATTTTATCTTATATATAAGATGTATTATTGTAATTTTATTTGACACATGAAGTATCCCTCTGTTTCTTTCTTTTTCTCTGCTTATGAAACAATCAACCATAAGTTAATATTGTTGTGATCCTTATCATAAGAAGTAGTTTTTTCCAATCAAAGAATTGAGTTGTTTGGTATGCCAAATTCTTAGAATCATAGTGCTTTGAGTGGTAAGTTTATTTTTGTTTTTAATTTCTCTATTTTTTTTAAAAATTTATAATTATCTTCAAACTGTATTTCCCCCTCGATTGGTGTTTGGCTAGTTTAGTTTCTGCAAAATTATGGAATTTCTATTCGGAATTTTGTAAATTGTGGAAAGAAGTCATGGATTTGAATGTGACTTCTTAAAACTAAATGATAAATGCAGTAATGTGTGTATTTGAAAAAAAAAACAGTGAAATTGTTTGCAAATTTTGTGAATGAAATTCATAATAATGGAAACAAAATTATGTGAAATCTATTGGGAATCCAAGTAGAAATCTACATTTTTTTATTGCGTAAGAAAAAAAGAAAAAAAGAACTACATTACATTTGAGGAAGGAATTGCAATAGAATTCATTTTTCTTTGTTTGTTGTATGAGAAAAATTTGGTTCTACAACAGTTTTTTGTGCCCATTTTAATGACTTGTAATCAACCATTTCTTTAAGTTCTTAGAAACAACTACATGATTTTTTTATATATAGTCTCTCTTTATTGTTATATGTCTCTTTTATATAAAATCAAATACATTAATTTAAAAAATCTATTTACAAATATAATGATATATAAAAATTGTGGTATACTTCGCACTTGGGAATGAAGTGTCACCACTATTATATATACATATTCCTTTCTTCCTCCTTGTAAACAATCAATTTCCAGCCAAACTACTGCACCATTAATGCTGTTGAAATACTACACATTTTCATCTCTATCCTTCATTTTCTTTCTTTTGACATGGAAACCGTCGAATTGAAGGTCAAAATGGTCAGTATATATGAAAAAAGACTTCGAAAATGCCTATAAAAATTTGAAAGTAATGAAATGTACATAGAAAAAGGTGTTTATTTTAGTTCCCCTATTTGTTTTGATCTTTTTTTTTTTATCAACTAATTTTTGATCAAATTATTCTTGCAATCAATTTTAAGTTGTTTTCTCTGACTTGCCCAATCAAATTAAAATATTTATGAACCAATTGCAAATTATTAGCTTAATGGAAAATTAACTAAAATATGTTCAATGGAATCATAATCATCACAAAATTGGGGAAAAACTATGAAATATTATTATGATTAAACGAGCTAATCTTCTCATATGTATATATATTGATAATTGAAATGTGGATTTGTGTATAATATATATAGGAATTGAGAAAGTAGAAGTGGATGGAAATAGTCAGAAAGACAGGGTACCGCTCACCGGAATAAGATATTGAAGGCGAACAAAGAAGAAGAGAAGAAGAAGAAAGAAGGAAAAAAAAAGACATTTTTATTCTTTCAAATATAACTACTTTTATATAAAAATATAGTGTTAACTAACAGTTGATCGTTAATAAAATTGACAGAATGATGAAAATTGCTAAAATTATAAGTAGTTCTTCATCATTTTCTCGAGTTCTAAAGATATCTTTATTACATATGGTGACCTCATGACCATTGAAATACTTAATGAATGTGTTTTGTGCATGAAAAATCTTTTCAAAACTCTAGCTGTATATGTTGACTGATGAACAAAAATTTCATCTTTCCTATGTTCAATTTGTAGCCCAAGAAAAAATATGATTTTTCCAAAATCTTTAACTTCAAATTCTCGTTTCCAACAATCTATAGCTTCTCGAAGCTTTTATAGAGTTCCAATGAGATTCATATCGTTAACATATATGACAAGAATTATAAAACTAAATTTTGATTTCTTAATAAAAATGCATGGACAATGTTAGTCATTCTTATATCCCGAATTCAATACGATGCACTAAGGTGCTTGTACCACATGCGCCTAGATTGTTTAAGCCCATGCAATGATTTATGTAATTTTATAGAATAATTTTCGCAAGGGCCATTAAAAGTGTTGGGAAAATTTTCATATAATTTTCATTTTCAAGGATTTTGTTTAGTACGTTATAACAACATTCATTAGACGCATGCCCACATTTTCATGAATTGTCAAAATTATAAGATATCGGAGTGTAATAACATCAATAACGGGTGAATGAGTTTGATCATAATCTATTCTTGACTTTTGTAAAAAGCCTTGTGCGACGAGTTGTGCTTTATATCTTATTACTTCAGTATGCTCATTTATTTTTTGCACAAACACCCATTTATAATCAACATATTTTGCATCATTTGGCGTTTGGACTATTGGTCTAAAAACTTCTTGCTTTGCTAGAAAATTCAACTCCAATTGAATCGCATCTTTCCATTGAGGCCAATAAAGTCTATGCTGACATTCTTCAACCGATGAAGGATCAAAATCCTCATTATCCTTCAAAACTTCAAGTGTTACATTATATACAAAAGCATTATCAATAATAATTTTTCTTCAATTCCAACTTTTATTAGAAGTGGTATAATTAATATAGGTTTTTGAATTGTCATTATCATTTGTAGTTGGAATCTTTTCATCGGTTGTCCATTGGTTTCCTTTTTTTGTTTCTTCTATATGATCATCTAAATAATTTAATTCTCTTTTCTTTCAAGGATTTTTATCCTTAGAACCAAGGGCTCGACCACACTTCTAGCGTGTTTTTGATTCAACATTTATAGGATTTACATTTTGTTCTACATGGATTTCTATTTATATAGGAGCATCTATAGCTAGAATATGCGATTTAGTGATTCTACTGGAGTCAGCAAAAAAATATGACAATTGATTTGCAATTTATTGCAAATGAATTATCTTTTGAACTTCTAGTTTACTCACACTTGTGTGTGGATCTAAGTTGCTCAAGTTTTCATCAAAATGGTAATCAACAAATCTTGCTTGTACAAACATCTCATGCCAAAGGTTCAAGATACCTTATAATTGACATGAAGTCATATTCAAGATATATCCCAAATCTTCTTTGATGACCCATCTTTGTTCGTTGGGGTGGTTCAATTGGAATATATATGACACACCAAAAAATTCTCAAATAAGAAATATTAGGTTATGAAAAAAAAACCAACTGTAATGGAGAAAATTTATGATAATACGATAGCCTTAAATGCACAAGTGTTGTAGCATGCAAAATCACATGCCCCAATTGATGTAGGAAGATTTATTTTTATTAATAACGGTCTAGTAATTAAATGTAACCTTTTGATAAATGGTTGGACCATTCTAGGGGAAACATGAGCTACTAGATGTTCAACAATTATTTCTATCGACTTGCAATAAGAATCAAATGAATGGAAAGAAAATTCACCAAAGCATTATCAAGACAGATTTGTTTAATAGGATAATCAAGAAATTGCAGTCTCAATCAAAGTATTTGGGCAAGTTGATAACAAACAAACATGATACCATTGGGTCGATGTATCAATTAAAATCATAAAATATCTTAACTATCTACATGGTGGATTAATCGGTCCACATATATCTTCATGAATTCGTTCTAGAAACTTAGGACTTTCAACTCCTACTTTTAATGGTGATGGTTTTATAATTAATTTTTCTTTGGAACATGCATCACATGGGAGAGTATCGAAAGTCAAAATCCTTTGATTTTTCAAAGGATGACCATGCGTAGTCTCTATTATTTCTCACATCGTAATTGATCTTGGATAACCCAAATGATCATAATAAATTTTAAAAGTAATGAGAGTAAACTTTTAGTTTACTAGATGGTGCACCTCAATAACATTAATTTTAGCATAATATAGACCAGTAAATAAAGATAGTATTTTTTCCAACAAATACTTATTATTGGAGATCATTTTTGTATACCCAAATATTCATGACCATTATCTTCCATAGTCTCAACACGATATCCATTACGTCGGATATCTTTAAAACTCAATAAATTTCTTTGAGACTTGGAGGAAAGTAGCGCTTTATAAACAACAATCATAGTTCCTCCCAATAATATTATATTAGCTCTTCCAAAGCCCTCAAAAAGTTTTGTGCTACCATTTATTGTGGTAACACTTGTTTCTCCTACATTCAAATGAGAAAAATATTTCTCATATTTAGGTATGGTGTACATAGTTCTACCATCAATGTGTGCCTATTCCAACAATAAGCCCTACTACTAACTTAGACACACTTTATACTCCTAAAAATATTAACTTAGACACAATGTTAATATTAACTTATAATGTTAAAAATATTAACTTAGACACAATGTTAATATTAACTTATAATGTTAAAAATATTAACTTAGACACATTTTTTGTTAATATTTTTTTATCTCGAAGGGAGAATACGCTAGAACTTCTCTACTTCTAAAACTATTCTATTAACAACCCTTTGTCAAAATTTCTTTTCTTTTCTTCTTGATATGATTCATCTTTTTTAATACTCCTCTTGGTCTTCTATAAATAGATGAGGTGACCAAGAGGAGTCATTTGTTATGATATAATTGGTAAAAAATTCCCTTGAACTTTATTGGTTGATATTGTCACATTTATCAAATGTCTTTCGGTTGCTTTAACTATGTCCAAATTTAGGTAACTTGCATCTTATTTATATTTTATTTTCTTGTTAAGTGGTATCTTATTTTGTAAAGATGTGTCATAATAACTTCTTTTATTTTTATTTTACAAGATACCATGATTAATAAAATTCATATGTATAGATGTCATTATTCTTTCTTTGGAGAGTTCTTAAAGTTTTTTTATTTTTTCCATTTGTCTTATATTAATATATATAATTACTATAAGTTTATAATTGACAACAAGATATAGTTGAATTGGTATTTGTAAATACACTTTTTTATCAGCCCTAATATATATTAAATAGAGTTTTACTTTAATAAATTTTACTGTAGAGTTTTACATTTAATATTACCAAAAAATATTAACAAAAATATTATCAAAAAAATATTAACTTAGACACAATGTTATTTTTCAACCAAAAAATGGGACAATACCCATCTGGTATTAACAAAATATTTACAAATTTAAATATTAAAATATAAGATAATAAGATAAAATACAAAATTCTAAAAGGTTAAACATATTATACTAAAATATTAAATAACAAAAGATAATATATTAATATATAATGTAATATTCTATTTCTTTTGGACAATCTAATTCTTTTGGACACTTCCATCCCCAATCAAATGACCAATTTTTCCTTTTGGATATTTGAAAAAGTCACCTACATCTAGGTAAGCCACGTCAACATTAACATTGTCAAGATCATCATCATCATCATTTCTCTCATGGGTCAAATCTTGAGAAGAAAAGTTTAAACTTTGAAATCTTTTCATTTCTTTTCAACAAATGCTTGATATAGGTCAACAAGATATTTTGTTGTACGATAGTTATAGGTCCAATAACCTTTCATGTTGCAACGATATCATTTGTCTTCATTATTTTTCATAACCATATTTCCTTTTTCATTATTTTTTGTCCACTTCAGGTGGTCATCGACATTACGATTATATGGGCTAAATTTTTCACTAGTATGCCCACAATCATTTTTACGACCACGACTACGGTAACGACCACGAACATGGTTTCATATGGGATCATGAATTCTAAGATATATTCACTTTCAAGAATGGAGTAGAGCCCATTGGTTGAGTTTCATGATTTTTCATCAATAATTCATTATTTTGTTATGTAACAAGAATACAAGAAATCAACTCGGAGTATCTTTTAAAACCTTTTTCACGATATTGTTATTGCAGGACAATATTCATGGCATGAAAAGAATAGAATGTTATTTCCAACATATCATCATCTGTTATATCAATTCTACATAATTTTAACATCAATTTTTCTTTTAAACATTGCAGAATTATGACCACTTAAAAATTTGAAATCTTACACCCTCAAGTGCATCCAATCATACTCTACTTTAGAAAAACGACCATCTTCCGATGGTTGAATCTTTCTTTCAAATTTTTCCAAAAAATAAGGGATCTTTCACGATAAGATATTCAATTTTCGAATCCTCATGAAGATGATGATGGAGAAAAGTTGTAGTTTTGACACGATCTTGTGCTGATGATACATTATTTTGTACAAAAGTGTTTGTCGGACTCATTGCTACAAGATGCATCTTAACATTTAATGTCCATGAAAAATAGTTTTTTTCCAGTAACATCAAGAGCCACAAATTCGAGCTTAGTTAGATCTTCCATAAGAGTAGATAAAGTAATTGTATATTCTTCAAATAGACTTCAAAAATACTTTACTCTATAGTAGAGACTTGTAATGATAATGTAATATTATGAAATTATATAAATATAACACAAAGAAACTAACAAGATGAAAGTTAAAGAGTGAAATAGAGAGAGAATAAAGAGAATATTATTGAAATTGTTTCGATGGCTCGGTGTATCTTTACAAAGGGTATTAAATTCTCTATTTATAGAGGTGAAAGAGGGGAGAGGATAAACATTAGTTGTCACCCAGAATTAAATGTGTTGTAGATTTCGAGGTTAGAGATAAGTATCATAGGTGATACGTGTTACCTTATATTAATTACATAATTTATCTGGAAATTAAAGGATCATAGTAACTATTCTATGGATATACACTAAATTCGATGAATCTACGAGATTCATAGCATATTATTATTTTTAAAGTAATTTTTAGCAAATTGAATTGGAATTGATTCACGGTTTGATTGGACCGTCTAGTACAGTCCGGTGGAACCATTTGCCATTTTTATTTACAGTAAAAAAGAAAATGTTTGCAATAGAGAACACAGTAGAAAATATGCCCAAGATTGTTAGTTTAGGGTATATAGTTTTGTAACTTACCTTTATTTAATGATTGTTAGATTAGGGGTTTCATTTGATTTATAGTTATGAGCCAGTTGATAATCAACCTAGTTGTTATTTTGTTTGTTAGGTACAATAAAAGATAATATATAATCCAGTGTGAGCCTTTCTCAGTCAAATTAGTGGAAGAATTGACTTTAAGCCCAGATAGTTTAATTATTTAAAAAAAATCATATCAAGAAATTTGCATGATAATCTATTTGTATACCTAAATATATTTAATAATGTCACATTTATCTTATGATCATTCCCAAGTTACGTTATTATTAGTATTATTTTTAGCTTTGTTAGCTATTTACAGTGAGTATATAAAAATATTTTCCTCGGTATATTCTATATGAGGGATAATTTGATAAAAAGTCTCCTCATTCCCAAAACTAAGAATTTTACACTCAAATTTCATCTCCACTTTCCCATTTTGAAGGTTTATAAAAGAAAGAAATAATAATTGAAATGTATATTTATACGGTTAATATTCAAGTTTTTTTATTCGGGTGGTTTAGATTAACTTGTATTTTAAGGATATGACATAGATAATATTAAGACGATAGAAATTGATCATTTTAGTCTCTTAAGTTTTATAGTTTGGATAAATACTTGGATTCCTATTTTATTTTGGATTGGAAAAACAAATTTATTTTTGCCATTTTTACCCATCCAAAGTTCATGTGCCAAACATGTATATGGTTCGTGAAAGACAATTTTATCATATGCAATCTCATAAATTGACTCAAATATTAATAAAATTGTCATTTTACAATTGAAGTCGATAAGTAGGAACAACCATTAGATGCTTTTCCCTTGACATGACCAACCCAAACTCCTCTGCCATATCCAACTCTTCTGGCAACCTTCCTTTCGGAAGCTCCCAATCAAAACAATGCATCAACTGTGCCACAACAAGACGAACAACAATGTATCCAAGTTGGATACCAGGGCATCCTCTTCTTCCAGATCCAAAAGGGATGAACTCAAAGTTTTGTCCCCAAACATCAATATTAATATTATTGCTTCCATCAAACCTCTCAGGGATAAACTTCTCAGGATCTTTCCATTTGTTTGAATCTCTACCAATACTCCACATATTCACAGTTATGCGTGAATCTTTAGGTATATGGTACCCTTCAATCGTGCAATCTTCCCTAGCTGCATGTGGCAATAGGAGAGGCACTGGTGGGTGGAGTCGAAAACTTTCCTTCACGACCATGTCTAGGTACTTCAAGTTATCCAAATCGGTCTCATCCACCATTCTGTTTAGGCCTATTGTTTGTTCTAACTCTTCTTGGACTTTCTTCATCACTTGTGGTTGTCTAAAAAGTTCAGATAGTATCCATTCCACACTCGTGGCTGCTGTGTCCATGGATGCAGCTAGCATTTCCTAAATTGAACAATTTTACACTAATTAGTTCAATTATATATACAATTATCTCAGCGAGAAAATTAAAATAGAAGAAAGAAAAGTGCATATAAATGAAAATTGATGAATTTCATCCCTAATAATTTATATCTTTAATCTAGTTGGTCTTAAGAAACTCAAATTAAAATAGTAAATTTTGTATTAAAACGAATCAAATGCGAATTAAATGCTCGTACCTTCTATACATTATAGACCTATTAAATAAAAATTAATAAAGAAAATGACGGAAAAATTATCTTACCAGCATAACACTTTTTACATGTGTCCTATCAAATTCAAAATCAATGTCTCCAGATCTCATAAGGCCTAGTAGGGTGGAAACAAAATCATTACTTGGATTATCTAATTTCTGGTGCTCATCAATAATCATGTTCAAGAACTTATCCAAAATTTTGCTAACTTCTTTCATACGCCTTGTGAGTCCTTGAGGGTCAAGATCAAGAACTGATCCAAGAAATGGGAAGTAATCACCAAAATGAGGAGCAACAATTAATCGCATGACCTCCCGAATCACATCTTTGAAACCCCTTTCACTGAATTCCTCGTCTGAATACTTCTTTCCAAAAACCATCAGACAACTCATATTCGCGCTCAATGACGTGACCTCTGCGCTAAGATTAACTATACTTTTTTCAGCATTTTTTAGCAATTTTACGAGCAATCCCAGCTCTCGACTTCTCATGGACCGAAATGAATTCACCTTAATGGTACTGAGTAACTGTAAAGTACATAGTTTACGTATTTTTCGCCAATAAGAGCCATACTTACTGAATGACAAAGCTCTTTGCCCGTAAAACATATATTTAGCAGAGGCAAGCGGTGGTCTGCTAGCAAAAACCAGGTCGTTTGTCTTGAGAAAAAGCTCAGCTCCACGAGAGGAAGACACAATTATATTGTTCGCGAACCCAAACTTTAAGTGCATTATGGGGCCATAGATTTTGGAAAGATTATGCAAATCTTGGTGAAGATTTTTCCCTAATAAATGGAGATGGCCGATAACTGGTAATGCTCTTGGACCTGGTGGCAGTATTTTATGCTTCTTGTTTCTCACATATGCATTGAAAAGAGGAAAAACTGTACAAATAGTGAGAGTTATCCAAATCCAGGCTGAGAAAAACATGTTGATATGGAAAATTGGTATGGGAACCCTCTTCTTCTTCTTCTTTTTAAAGAACACTCGTGACTGAGAGATTCTTTTCTTTGTATTTTGATGATCTATTCAGGAATCATAATAATAACAACAAAATAATTTTGATTGAATTCGCAAGTGTTAGAGAGTGATTGTTATGAACACAGAAAGGGAAAGGAAAGGGGAAAAAAACCAAAAAACAAAACTAAAAGAAATCTGTAATGAAGCTTTTTGCTCCACAAAATTTTTCAAACTAAATCTGGCCTTGTATTTTTTTTGTGTCAGCAATAATTTCAGAGTCTCGTCCAAAATGTCCCCCTAATCTTATAGGGAAAAAAAAAAAAAAAAGTCTTTTATGTCCCCAATTTGGGATGAGAAATATCTTTTAAAACGGCACTGTACACAATAAGAAAAAATAACAGCACATTCTAGTGTTTATTATATTAAAAATTCTCATTTTATTACAATTTAATGAAAGTTCGGTGTATTTGCAAAATAATATAAAATAAAATAAAAAAAAAACTGTTGGGTTGTTATTTTAAGCGTGAAAAAGTAGTTATTATTGAATTATTTTAAAATTATTAATAGGTATTGGGATAACTCGTACTATATTAAAAGTTATAGTGAGTAATGTGTAATTGTATATAAAAATAGATCTACGTATTCATAGTTAAGTTGAAGTATTCTCTAGAATCTTAAACTGAGGCCAATTATATAAAAAAATAATTTTATTATTGAAATTTTTTTGAAGAAAGTGATAAGATATGATATTTGAAAAGGTTAATGATAGTAAAATTGAATAAGTAATTTATAAATTTAAAGTCTGAGAAATTTTTCTTTTTCCTTTTAAATGTCTTCCACAAAAATACAAATTTCGGAATGAAAAAAAAAAATACATTTATTTTTTCTTTTTTAAAACGAGACTTAATCAATGTACGAAGGCTAAAACTGTTTTCTAAATCTAGGTCTTGGGAAAAGTCGTGTGGAAGTTTATAGGAGGTTAAGCCTAAAACCTTTTATTTTAACATTAATTGATATTTATTATAAAGCAAATAATACTAGAGGACAATAGCGAACAAAGATACAAAAATAATAAAGAGTAATATATCTAATGTATTACTCTTATATAGATTGTTGGGTTGGGGTGTCCACCTAAGTCCGACAATAGAAGATGAGGCAAGAGTTGTTTAGAATATAAAATATTTCACCTACTCTATTAGTATGATGCCTTTTGAAAAGGTGCTCAAGATTACACCATATTCGTCCAATAATTCAAACTCTACAAAGATCTTTTTAAAATATAATTTTCTATATTTTGAATAGTATGCTTCGAACATCTTAAATCCTTCAAAATTTTTCATATAGACATCTTTATTAAATGTCATATAAACAAGTCGTAATTATATTCATAAGATACATATTAAATTTTCTATTAACTGAGTTTAGAATATATATTGAACCATTAATTTAATTCTTACATAAATAAAAATATCACTAGTCAACCTTAATGCGCAGTTGAGCTAGTAAGGAGCTCTCTTGGCTTAAGTGAGGTTGATGATTCAAACTCCAACTCATGTATGCAATTGTTTAAAATTTTGGGCCAAAGTCTTCATCTTGCAAGGGAGCAACCCGACTCGAACGAGGATTAGTCTAGATATTTTGATTGACTTAAAAGTATTCTTCCATAGTTTGAGACTCATGTAGAACATCTCTTACCGAAATAAAATATATATATATATATATACAGTTTATATATATTTATATATTTATATCAATGGTCCATTCGTGAAGGGATTATATTTATTAGCAAACAAAAATATTTATATTTTACACTGGATTATTTTTATTATTTGTTTTTCCCATTAGTGTTAACCGTTGATCATTTTATACCAAAATTTTTACTCTTTTGATGAATTTTACCCCAAAATTGTTAGTTAGGGTAGTTTCATATTGTAATTTTAATGATTGACATTAGATTAGGGTTTTCATACGATTGATAGTTGTCGGCCTATCTTGCTTGATAATATACCTAGTTGTTATTTTATTTGTTAGATATAACTTGTATCTATAAATTTGCATCATAATCTATTTCTATACCTAAATATAATTTATTATCTCGCATTTCTTTTAGCTATTTAAACCGAGTGATCGGGATCGATTTCTCCTGATCCTTCCACGTAGACCGAGTGGGCTCCGTTCTTCGTGATGGGGACCTGCAAAAGGCCAAATGTATGGGGATGTGTTCTCGGCATTGGCTCTCCGACGGTCAAGTTAGCAATCGGAATGAGTATGTAACGGTACCAAGAGGTCGGTCGGGAAAGATAGCTCCGACGGACCTAACCGAGCACCCGAAAGTATATTATGAATATCCGACTTTCACTTCCTTCGTGTGTGAGTGTGTGTTACCGTTTTATGGAGATGCGTGGCCAATCGGGAAGTGACACATGTTGTGGTCCCGCTTGACAATTCTACAATAGTGGCTCCTAGTAGGATTTGTCGGATTAGGTACATTTAATGTGAGGTTCAGTGAGAATCCACTTGTCGGAGATCATGCTCTGAGTGTTTTGTACTTCGCCCTCCGGCTAGACCTCGGTGGAATCCTATTTGGAGCCATGTCAACTCTTCGTGGAATACACCTCGGACGGTCCAGCCTACGTGGACTTTTAGGGACTTCGGTTACTCTCACTGAGTATGTAAAAATATTTCCCTAAAAACACTCCTCATTCCCAAAACTAAGAATTTTACATTCGAATTTCATCTCCTCTTTCCCATTTTGAAGGTTTAAAGAAATAGTAATTGACTAGGTTATGTAGACTTTTACGCTTAATTTTGTATATTCGGGTGGTTTAGAATAATTTAAGTATCACAAGAATTTTTGAAGATTTTATTCACCTTACTCTAAAATTTCTGCTATAAAAATATGATATTGATAATATTAAGAAGAAATTGATATTGATAATTAAAGGCACATGCTATGTGTAATTATGAGAAATTGATCATTGTTAGAAATTTAAACATTCAAATTCCTTCCCAGGATTAATTCAAGAAAGATAAACATGGAAAAAATAACAATACAAAGATTTAACGTGGAAAACTTCTTAAACGAGGAGAAAAACCATGAGGACAATCAATGTCAAAGAAGAAAATCCACTATGTGAAAATTTGTTACAATCACACAATTTGTCTCCTCACACCTATATAACCCAAAGACACCATTAAAAATTACAAGGAAAAGTTTTAACTCTCACCTCATGGGCACTTTAACTAGAGTTAACTAATTCTTAAAAAAATTTCCTTAGGAGTATACTCTTATGACAGAAGAATAGAGAACCTTTTTTCTCTTTTTCTTCTTCATCCCTACTCACTCAATTGGTTCTATTAACCTAAGGAAGTTGACCCCCATTTATAAGAGAAGTCTCTTTCTCCCTTTCCATGCTAATCCGATGTGGGACTTGAAAAAGGAGCAAACCCAAAGCAATCTCCACATTGCGACTTTAACCAATCCCATGACTCCACTTCACTTAAGATCTTCCATAGCTTCTATTATCATGCTCCACCATAAAAGACCATACTCGCTTAGAATAAACTATTCCAAGCACTTTTCCTTTGGCTTATGTCGAAATCAACCATGCTGAAAATATATGGTGCAACCTCCATGTTTGGCTTTCCCGATAGTTCATCAGCCCTCGACATGAATTTCCACCACACATCTTGCATCAATGTCAAACCAATGCCTGTGTGCAAATTTATGGACTCGCTAATATTGATATATCCTCCATCATGGCAACTTAGCAACATGTCATAAGGACATACTACTTCCATGGAGAAAGAGACAATATTAGGATTATTATCAGTATCCTCATTTACTAACCTGAAATATTTTACGGAACCAAGTCCACCTTTATGACAATTTTTCTTTATATGCCTAGATTGTCCACACACGTTGAAAATTTCATCTTTGTGTAGTCCTGACGAATCAAAATATCCTCGACTTGAACTTGCCACAAGCCAAAAATTGATTCTTCCATTAGACTTCTCCACTTGAGATTTGACATTATATTTTATGTCATGCCAACCTAAAGCTCCGATACCACTTGTTAGGAATTTAAAAACTCAAATTCATTCCCAAGATTAATTCAAGAAAAACAAACATGCATAAAATAGGCAAACAAAGGTCAAAGAAGAAAATCCATTATGTGAAAAATTGTTACAATCACACAATTTCTCTCCTCACACCTATAACCCTAAGACACTATTAAGAATTACAAGAAAAAGCTTTAACTCTCACCATCATCAACTAGACTTAACTAATTCCTAAAATTCTTTCCTTTTGCGTATTCTGATGACAGAAGAATAGAGAACCCTTTTTCTCTTTTTCTTTTTCATCCCTACTCACTCAATTAGTGCTATTAACTTAAGGAAGTTCACCTCATTTTTATAAGAGAAGTCTCCTTCTCCCTTTCCTTCCTAATCCAATGTGGGACTTGAAAAGGAGCAAACTCAACAATCATTTTAATCTCTATAGTTTTATAGTTTGGATAAATGCTCGGATTCCTATTTTATTTTGGATTGGACAACAGATTATTTTTCCATTTTTAGCCATCAAAGTTCATGTGCCAAACATGTGTATGTCTCATAAGGGACAATTTTGTCCATTAAATCTCATAAATTGACTCAAATCTTAATAAAAATCTCATTTTACAGTTGAAGTCGATAAATAGGAATAGCCATTAGATGCTTTTCCCTTGACATGACCAATCCAAACTCCTCTGCCATGTCCAACTCTTCTGGCAACATTCCTTTGGGAACCTCCCAATCGAAACAATGCAACAGTTGTGCCACCACAAGACGGAGAACAATGAATCCAAGTTGCATCCCAGGGCATCCTCTTCTTCCAGATCCAAAAGGGATGAGCTCAAAGTTTTGCCCCCAAACATCAATATTTATATTATTGCTTTCATCAAACCTTTCAGGGATAAACTTTTCAGGATCTTTCCACGTGTTTGGATCTCTACCAATACTCCATGCATTCACAATTATGCGTGATTCTTTGGGTATATGGTACCCTTCAATCACACATTCTTCCCTAGCTGCGTGTGGCAATAGGAGAGGCACTGGTGGGTGGAGTCGAAAACTTTCCTTTACGACCATGTCTAGGTACTTCAACTTATCCAAATCGCTTTCATCCACCATTCTGGCTAGGCCTATTGTTTGTTCCAACTCTTCTTGAACTTTCTTCATCACTCGTGGTTGTCTAAAGAGTTCAGATAGTAGCCATTCAACACTAGTGGCTGAAGTGTCCACGGATGCTGCTAGCATATCCTAAAATGAACAAATGTACACTAATTAGTTAAATTATATATACATTATCTCAAACAAAAAAATAAAAATAGAAGCAAGAAAAGTGCATAAAAATATTAAATGATGAATTCTAAAAATGAAAATTGATGAATTTTGTCCTAATATTTTTATCTTTAATCTAGTTTGTTTTAAGCAACTGAAAATTAAAATAATAAATTTTATATAAAAACGAACCAAATGCTCATACCTACTATACATTAAAAACCTATTAAATAAAAAAATAATAAAGAAAATAATGGAAAAATTGTCTTACCAGCAAAACACTTTTTACATGTGTGCTATCAAATTCAAAATCAATGTCTCCAGACCTCATAAGGGCTAATAAGGTGGATACAAAATCATTACTTGGATCATCTATTTTCTGGTGCTCATCAATAATCATGTTCAAGAACTTATCCAAAATTTTGCTAACTTCTTTCATACGCCTTGTGAGTCCTTGAGGGTCAAGATGAAGAACTGATTCAAGAAATGGGAAGTAATCACCCAAATGAGGAACAGCAATTAATCGCATGACCTCCCGAATTACATCTTTGAAACCCCTTTCGCTGAATTCCTCGTCCGAATACTTCTTTCCAAACACCATCAGACAACTCATATTTGCGCTCAATGATGCAACCTCTGCGCTAAGATTAACAACACTTTTTTCAGCTTTTATTAAAGATTTTATGAGCAATCCCACCTCTCGACTTCTCATGGACCGAAATGAATTCACCTTAATGGTACTGAGTAACTGTAAAGTACAAAGTTTACGTATGTTTCGCCAATAAGAGCCATACTTACTGAATGACAAATCACTTTGCTCGTAAAACATATATTTAGCAGAGGCAAGCGGCGGTCTACTAGCAAAAATGAGGTCGTTTGTCTTGAGAAAAAGCTCAGCTCCACGCGGGGAAGACACAATTATGTTGTTCGTGAACCCAAACTTTAAGTGCATAATGGGGCCATAGTTTTTGGAAAGATTATGCAAATCTTGGTAAACATTTTTACCTAATAAATGGAGATGGCCGATAATTGGTAATGCTCTTGGACCTGGTGGCAGTCTTTTATGCTGTTTCTTTCTCACGTATGCATGAAAGAGAGGAAAAACTGCACAAATAGCAAGTATTACCCAAATCCAGGCTGAAAACATGTTGATAAGGCAAATTGGTAGGGAACCCTCTTCTTCTTGAAGTACTAATGATTTGAGAGATTTCTTTTAGATCTTTTCTATCTATTCTGATATATTCAAGAATATTTATAATAATATAATACTTTTCATTGTACTTGCACGCATCACTAGTTTTTATTTTTAATTTGTCTTCATTCCTATGACGTGAAAGTGTTTTTTTCAACTCATATTTATATTGAAATTAATTTTGATTTAAGACAAAAATTCACAATTTCACGCTGAGGCAAAAATTCCCTTACCCTTTCATTTAGGCATGAGGATTTATACACCACTCCTTTTTCAATCATTTGTGATCGTTATCAAGACAAAAAAGGAGGGGAAAAAAACAACAAAAAATCTGTAATGATGCCTTTTCCACCTCATATAATTTTTCAAGATTTTAATTTCCCCAATTTTGGATGAGAAATATCTTTTTAGAAAATGGCACTGTACACGATAAGAAAAATAAACAAGACATTCTAGCGTTTATTACTTAGAAAATTCTCATTTTATTACAATTTAATGAAAGTTACTTATCAAAAAAAAAAATTAATGAAAGTTGTGTGTTTTTGGAAAACAATTCTAAATAAAATGTTTGGTTATTATTTGAAGAGTGAAAAAAGTAGGAATTTTTTGAACTTTTATGTTGGTATAACATTTTATTTTTATTATGATAATTTTATTATTGAAATTTATTTGAAGAAAGTAAAATAAGATATGATATTTGAAAATGATAATAATAGTAATATTAAATAATTAATTATAATTTATTTATAATTTTAAATTTTTGGATAATTTTTTTTTCTTTTAAATGTCATCCAGACAAATATAATTTTTTAGAATGAAAAAAAAAAAAAAGGCTTTAACTGTTTCTTAAATCTAGGCCAAGGACAAAGTCGTGTAGAAGTTTATAGGAGGTTAAGGCTAGAATTTTCAAGGATTTTTCCCATTTTTAAAAACAAAAACATTTTACATTAATTGATATTTATTATTAAAAAATAATAATAATAACGACAATAGAGAGTAATTGTATTGATATATTACTTTTATACATGACTTGTATATAATTCTTCTATAAAAACTTTTATTATAGGATATAATTATAGACAGATGAGAAGGTTAGGGATTAAAGAAGTAGAAAGGACATAGAAGTCTACAATAGATATTCATTTAATAAATAGATTTATACCACTCCCCTTAAATGTCCTTTGCTTCCGACGAAGAACTCATGCCAGAAGCTCACGCACCACCAACAATGAAGGAATGTTGGGAAGATGTCATGAAGACACTTGCCAAAGGAAAAGGAAAAGCTGAATAAAGCAGCTTTGTCAACAAGTGTCGGCAAAATCTGGCAAAGATGTCGCCATCGACAGCCAAGAAGTCGCCATCGACTGAAGACTTTTGGGTTCCCTTGGGACCCATGTATTATTTTTATTTTTTGTTTTTGTCGGCCACTTCACCGACTTTTCCTTTTTCTTTTTGTTTCTTGGCCACCTTACCGACATGTCTATTTTATTTCTTTCTTGTCGGGCCACGTATAGGCTCTTGTACTTATAATAATATAATACTTTTCATTGTACTTGCACGCACCACTAATTTTTATTTGTAATTTGTCTTCATTCGTATGACGTGAAGTGTTTTTTTCCACTCATATTTATATCGAAATTAATTTTGATTTAAGATAAAAATTCACAATTTCACGCTGAGACAAAAATTTCCTTACCCTTTCATTTAGGCATGAGGATTTATACACCACTCCTTTTTCAACTATTCGTGATCCTTATCAACACAAAGAAGAAAGGGGAAAAAAACAACAAAAAATCTGTAATGAAGCCTTTTCCACCACATATAACTTTTCCAACAAAATCTGGCCTTGTATTTTTTGTCTGTCAGCAATAATATCGGAGTTTCGTTCAGAAAGCCCCTCCTTCCTTTTATACAAAAAAAAAAGATTTTGATTCCCCCAATTTTGGATGAGAAATATCTTTTTAGAAAATGGCACTGTACCCGCTAAGAAAAATAAACAGGAAATTCTAGCGTTTATTACATAGAAAATTCTCATTTTATTACAATTTAATGAATGTTACTTATCAAAAAAAAAAAATAATGAAAGTTGTGTGTTTTTGGAAAACAATTCTAAATAAAATGTTTGGTTATTATTTGAAAGAGTGAAAAAAGTAGGAATGTTTTTGAACTTTTATGTTGGTATAACATTTTATTTTTAAAATAGTAATAGATATATAATGATAATTTTATATATTATTGAAATTTATTTGAAGAAAGTGAAATAAGATATGATATTTGAAAAAGATAATAATAGTAATATTAAATAATTAATTATAATTTATTTATAATTTTAAATTTTTGGATTTTTTTTTTTCTTTTAAATGTCATAGTCAAATATAATTTTTTAGAATGAAAAAAAAAAAGGAGCTTTTTTCTTAAATCTAGGCCAAGGAGAAAGTCGTGTAGAAGTTTATAGGAGGTTAAGGCTAGAATTTTCAAGGGTTTTACCTTTTTTAAAAAAACGACATTTTATATTTATTGATATTTATTATTAAAAATAATAATAATAAGGACAATATAGAGTAATTGTATTGATATATTACTTTTATACATGACTTGTATATAATTCTTCTATAAAAACTTTTATTATAGGATATAATTATAGACAAATTAGAAGGTTAGGGATTAAAGAAGTAGAAAGGACATAAAAGTCTACAATAGATATTCACTTAATAAATAGATTTATACCACTCCCCTTAAATGTCCTTTGCTTCCGACGAAGAACTCATGCCAGAAGCTCACGCACCACCAACAATGAAGGAATGTTGGGAAGATGTCATGAAGACACTTGCCAAAGGAAAAGGAAAAGCTGAATAAAGCAGCTTTGTCAACAAGTGTCGGCAAAATCTGGCAAAGATGTCGCCATCGACAGCCAAGAAGTCGCCATCGACTGAAGACTTTTGGGTTCCCTTGGGACCCATGTATTATTTTTATTTTTTGTTTTTGTCGGCCACTTCACCGACTTTTCCTTTTTTACTTTTAGTTCTTGGCCACCTTACCGACATGTCTATTTTATTTCTTTCTTGTCGGGCCACGTATAGGCTCTTGTACTTATAATAATATAATACTTTTCATTGTACTTGCACGCACCACTAATTTTTATTTGTAATTTGTCTTCATTCGTATGACGTGAAGTGTTTTTTTCCACTCATATTTATATCGAAATTAATTTTGATTTAAGATAAAAATTCACAATTTCACGCTGAGACAAAAATTTCCTTACCCTTTCATTTAGGCATGAGGATTTATACACCACTCCTTTTTCAAGCATTCGTGATCCTTATCAACACAAAGAAGAAAGGGGAAAAAAATAACAAAAAATCTGTAATGAAGCCTTTTCCACCACATATAACTTTTCAAACAAAATCTGGCCTTGTATTTTTTGTCTATCAGCAATAATATCGGAGTTTCGTTCAGAAAGCCCCTCCTTCTTTTTATACAAAAAAAAAAAAGATTTTGATTCCCCCAATTTTGGATGAGAAATATCTTTTTAGAAAATGGCACTGTACCCGCTAAGAAAAATAAACAGGAAATTCTAGCGTTTATTACATAGAAAATTCTCATTTTATTACAATTTAATGAATGTTACTTATCAAAAAAAAAAATTAATGAAAGTTGTGTGTTTTTGGAAAACAATTCTAAATAAAATGTTTGGTTATTATTTGAAAGAGTGAAAAAAGTAGGAATGTTTTTGAACTTTTATGTTGGTATAACATTTTATTTTTAAAATAGTAATAGATATATAATGATAATTTTATATATTATTGAAATTTATTTGAAGAAAGTGAAATAAGATATGATATTTGAAAAAGATAATAATAGTAATATTAAATAATTAATTATAATTTATTTATAATTTTAAATTTTTGGATTTTTTTTTTTTTTAAATGTCATAGTCAAATATAATTTTTTAGAATGAAAAAAAAAAAAAAAGGCTTTAACTGTTTCTTAAATCTAGGCCAAGGAGAAAGTCGTGTAGAAGTTTATAGGAGGTTAAGGCTAGAATTTTCAAGGGTTTTACCTTTTTTAAAAAAAACGACATTTTATATTTATTGATATTTATTATTAAAAATAATAATAATAAGGACAATATAGAGTAATTGTATTGATATATTACTTTTATACATGACTTGTATATAATTCTTCTATAAAAACTTTTATTATAGGATATAATTATAGACAAATTAGAAGGTTAGGGATTAAAGAAGTAGAAAGGACATAAAAGTCTACAATAGATATTCACTTAATAAATAGATTTATACCACTCCCCTTAAATGTCCTTTGCTTCCGACGAAGAACTCATGCCAGAAGCTCACGCACCACCAACAATGAAGGAATGTTGGGAAGATGTCATGAAGACACTTGCCAAAGGAAAAGGAAAAGCTGAATAAAGCAGCCTTTGTCAACAAGTGTCGGCAAAATCTGGCAAAGATGTCGCCATCGACAGCCAAGAAGTCGCCATCGACTGAAGACTTTTGGGTTCCCTTGGGACCCATGTATTATTTTTATTTTTTGTTTTTGTCGGCCACTTCACCGACTTTTCCTTTTTTACTTTTAGTTCTTGGCCACCTTACCGACATGTCTATTTTATTTCTTTCTTGTCGGGCCACGTATAGGCTCTTGTACTTATAATAATATAATACTTTTCATTGTACTTGCACGCACCACTAATTTTTATTTGTAATTTGTCTTCATTCGTATGACGTGAAGTGTTTTTTTCCACTCATATTTATATCGAAATTAATTTTGATTTAAGATAAAAATTCACAATTTCACGCTGAGACAAAAATTTCCTTACCCTTTCATTTAGGCATGAGGATTTATACACCACTCCTTTTTCAAGCATTCGTGATCCTTATCAACACAAAGAAGAAAGGGGAAAAAAATAACAAAAAATCTGTAATGAAGCCTTTTCCACCACATATAACTTTTCAAACAAAATCGGCCTTGTATTTTTTTGTCTTCAACAATAATATCGAGTTTCGTTCAGAAAGCCCCTCCTTCCTTTTATACAAAAAAAAAAGATTTTTGTTCCCCCAATTTTGGATGAGAAATATCTTTTTAGAAAATGGCACTGTCCCGGCTAAGAAAAATAAACAGGAAATTCTAGCGTTTATTACATAGAAAATTCTCATTTTATTACAATTTAATGAATGTTACTTATCAAAAAAAAAAATTAATGAAAGTTGTGTGTTTTTGGAAAACAATTCTAAATAAAATGTTTGGTTATTATTTGAAAGAGTGAAAAAAGTAGGAATGTTTTTGAACTTTTATGTTGGTATAACATTTTATTTTTAAAATAGTAATAGATATATAATGATAATTTTATATATTATTGAAATTTATTTGAAGAAAGTGAAATAAGATATGATATTTGAAAAAGATAATAATAGTAATATTAAATAATTAATTATAATTTATTTATAATTTTAAATTTTTGGATTTTTTTTTTCTTTTAAATGTCATAGTCAAATATAATTTTTTAGAATGAAAAAAAAAAAAAAGGCTTTAACTGTTTCTTAAATCTAGGCCAAGGAGAAAGTCGTGTAGAAGTTTATAGGAGGTTAAGGCTAGAATTTTCAAGGGTTTTACCTTTTTTAAAAAAACGACATTTTATATTTATTGATATTTATTATTAAAAATAATAATAATAAGGACAATATAGAGTAATTGTATTGATATATTACTTTTATACATGACTTGTATATAATTCTTCTATAAAAACTTTTATTATAGGATATAATTATAGACAAATTAGAAGGTTAGGGATTAAAGAAGTAGAAAGGACATAAAAGTCTACAATAGATATTCACTTAATAAATAGATTTATACCACTCCCCTTAAATGTCCTTTGCTTCCGACGAAGAACTCATGCCAGAAGCTCACGCACCACCAACAATGAAGGAATGTTGGGAAGATGTCATGAAGACACTTGCCAAAGGAAAAGGAAAAGCTGAATAAAGCAGCTTTGTCAACAAGTGTCGGCAAAATCTGGCAAAGATGTCGCCATCGACAGCCAAGAAGTCGCCATCGACTGAAGACTTTTGGGTTCCCTTGGGACCCATGTATTATTTTTATTTTTTTTTTTTTGTCGCTCCACTTCACTTTTCCTTTTTTTTTTTAGTTCTTGGCCACCTTACCGACTTTTCTATTTTATTTCTTTCTTGTCGGGCTACGTATAGACTCTTGTACTTATAATAATATAATACTTTTCATTGTACTTGCACGCACCACTAGTTTTTATTTGTAATTTGTCTTCATTCGTATGACGTGAAGTGTTTTTTTCCACTCATATTTATATCGAAATTAATTTTGATTTAAGATAAAAATTCACAATTTCACGCTGAGACAAAAATTTCCTTACCCTTTCATTTAGGCATGAGGATTTATACACCACTCCTTTTTCAAGCATTCGTGATCCTTATCAACACAAAGAAGAAAGGGGAAAAAAATAACAAAAAATCTGTAATGAAGCCTTTTCCACCACATATAACTTTTCAAACAAAATCGGCCTTGTATTTTTTGTCTATCGACGATAATATCGGAGTTTCGTTCAGAAAGCCCCTCCTTCTTTTTATACAAAAAAAAGAAGATTTTGATTCCCCCAATTTTGGATGAGAAATATCTTTTTAGAAAATGGCACTTACCCCTAAGAAAAATAAAACAGGAATTCTAGCGTTTATTACATAGAAAATTCTCATTTTATTACAATTTAATGAATGTTACTTATCAAAAAAAAAAATTAATGAAAGTTGTGTGTTTTTGGAAAACAATTCTAAATAAAATGTTTGGTTATTATTTGAAAGAGTGAAAAAAGTAGGAATGTTTTTGAACTTTTATGTTGGTATAACATTTTATTTTTAAAATAGTAATAGATATATAATGATAATTTTATATATTATTGAAATTTATTTGAAGAAAGTGAAATAAGATATGATATTTGAAAAAGATAATAATAGTAATATTAAATAATTAATTATAATTTATTTATAATTTTAAATTTTTGGATTTTTTTTTTTTTTTTTTAAATGTCATAGTCAAATATAATTTTTTAGAATGAAAAAAAAAAAAAAAGGCTTTAACTGTTTCTTAAATCTAGGCCAAGGAGAAAGTCGTGTAGAAGTTTATAGGAGGTTAAGGCTAGAATTTTCAAGGGTTTTACCTTTTTTAAAAAAAACGACATTTTATATTTATTGATATTTATTATTAAAAATAATAATAATAAGGACAATATAGAGTAATTGTATTGATATATTACTTTTATACATGACTTGTATATAATTCTTCTATAAAAACTTTTATTATAGGATATAATTATAGACAAATTAGAAGGTTAGGGATTAAAGAAGTAGAAAGGACATAAAAGTCTACAATAGATATTCACTTAATAAATAGATTTATACCACTCCCCTTAAATGTCCTTTGCTTCCGACCGAAGAACTCATCGGCAAGCTCACGCACCACCAACAATGAAGGAATGTTGGGAAGATGTCATGAAGACACTTGCCAAAGGAAAAGGAAAAGCTGAATAAAAAAGCGTCTTTGTCAACAAGTGTCGGCAAAATCTGGCAAAGATGTCGCCATCGACACCGAAGAAGTCGCCATCGACTGAAGACTTTTGGGTTCCGTTGGGACCCATGTATTATTTTTTTTTTTTGTTTTTGTCGGCCACTTCACCGACTTTTCCTTTTTTTTTTTTTGTTCTTGGCCACCTTACCGACATGTCTATTTTATTTCTTTCTTGTCGGGCACCGTATAGGCTCTTGTACTTATAATAATATAATACTTTTCATTGTACTTGCACGCACCACTAATTTTTATTTGTAATTTGTCTTCATTCGTATGACGTGAAGTGTTTTTTTCCACTCATATTTATATCGAAATTAATTTTGATTTAAGATAAAAATTCACAATTTCACGCCGAGACAAAAATTTCCTTACCCTTTCATTTAGGCATGAGGATTTATACACCACTCCTTTTTCAAGCATTCGTGATCCTTATCAACACAAAGAAGAAAGGGGAAAAAAAAAAAAAAAAATCTGTAATGAAGCCTTTTCCACCACATATAACTTTTCAAACAAAATCGGCCTTGTATTTTTTGTCTATCAACAATAATATCGGAGTTTCGTTCGGAAAGCCCCCCCCTTCCTTTTATACAAAAAAAAAAAGATTTTGATTTCCCCCAATTTTGGATGAGAAATATCTTTTTAGAAAATGGCACTGTACCGCTAAGAAAAAAAAAAAAGGGAAATTCTAGCGTTTATTACATAGAAAATTCTCATTTTATTACAATTTAATGAATGTTACTTATCAAAAAAAAAAATTAATGAAAGTTGTGTGTTTTTGGAAAACAATTCTAAATAAAATGTTTGGTTATTATTTGAAAGAGTGAAAAAAGTAGGAATGTTTTTGAACTTTTATGTTGGTATAACATTTTATTTTTAAAATAGTAATAGATATATAATGATAATTTTATATATTATTGAAATTTATTTGAAGAAAGTGAAATAAGATATGATATTTGAAAAAGATAATAATAGTAATATTAAATAATTAATTATAATTTATTTATAATCTTTAAATTTTTGGATTTTTTTTTTTTTAAATGTCATAGTCAAATATAATTTTTTAGAATGAAAAAAAAAAAAAGGCTTTAACTGTTTCTTAAATCTAGGCCAAGGAGAAAGTCGTGTAGAAGTTTATAGGAGGTTAAGGCTAGAATTTTCAAGGGTTTTACCTTTTTTAAAAAAAAACGACATTTTATATTTATTGATATTTATTATTAAAAATAATAATAATAAGGACAATATAGAGTAATTGTATTGATATATTACTTTTATACATGACTTGTATATAATTCTTCTATAAAAACTTTTATTATAGGATATAATTATAGACAAATTAGAAGGTTAGGGATTAAAGAAGTAGAAAGGACATAAAAGTCTACAATAGATATTCACTTAATAAATAGATTTATACCACTCCCCTTAAATGTCCTTTGCTTCCGACGAAGAACTCATGCCAGAAGCTCACGCACCACCAACAATGAAGGAATGTTGGGAAGATGTCATGAAGACACTTGCCAAAGGAAAAGGAAAAGCTGAATAAAGCAGCTTTTGTCAACAAGTGTCGGCAAAATCTGGCAAAGATGTCGCCATCGACAGCCAAGAAGTCGCCATCGACTGAAGACTTTTGGGTTCCGTTGGGACCCATGTATTATTTTTATTTTTTGTTTTTGTCGGCCACTTCACCGACTTTTCCTTTTTTACTTTTTGTTCTTGGCCACCTTACCGACTTTTCTATTTTATTTCTTTCTTGTCGGGCTACGTATAGACTCTTGTACTTATAATAATATAATACTTTTCATTGTACTTGCACGCACCACTAGTTTTTATTTGTAATTTGTCTTCATTCGTATGACGTGAAGTGTTTTTTTCCACTCATATTTATATCGAAATTAATTTTGATTTAAGATAAAAATTCACAATTTCACGCTGAGACAAAAATTTCCTTACCCTTTCATTTAGGCATGAGGATTTATACACCACTCCTTTTTCAAGCATTCGTGATCCTTATCAACACAAAGAAGAAAGGGGAAAAAAATAACAAAAAATCTGTAATGAAGCCTTTTCCACCACATATAACTTTTCAAACAAAATCCGGCCTTGTATTTTTTTCTCGCGCAGAATAATATCGGAGTTTCGTTTAAAGCCCCCCCTTCCTTTTATACAAAAAAAAAAAGATTTTGATTCCCCCAATTTTGGATGAGAAATATCTTTTTAGAAAATGGCACTGTACCCGCTAAGAAAAATAAACAGGAAATTCTAGCGTTTATTACATAGAAAATTCTCATTTTATTACAATTTAATGAATGTTACTTATCAAAAAAAAAAAAATTAATGAAAGTTGTGTGTTTTTGGAAAACAATTCTAAATAAAATGTTTGGTTATTATTTGAAAGAGTGAAAAAAGTAGGAATGTTTTTGAACTTTTATGTTGGTATAACATTTTATTTTTAAAATAGTAATAGATATATAATGATAATTTTATATATTATTGAAATTTATTTGAAGAAAGTGAAATAAGATATGATATTTGAAAAAGATAATAATAGTAATATTAAATAATTAATTATAATTTATTTATAATCTTTAAATTTTTGGATTTTTTTTTTTCTTTTAAATGTCATAGTCAAATATAATTTTTTAGAATGAAAAAAAAAAAAAAAGGCTTTAACTGTTTCTTAAATCTAGGCCAAGGAGAAAGTCGTGTAGAAGTTTATAGGAGGTTAAGGCTAGAATTTTCAAGGGTTTTACCTTTTTTAAAAAAAACGACATTTTATATTTATTGATATTTATTATTAAAAATAATAATAATAAGGACAATATAGAGTAATTGTATTGATATATTACTTTTATACATGACTTGTATATAATTCTTCTATAAAAACTTTTATTATAGGATATAATTATAGACAAATTAGAAGGTTAGGGATTAAAGAAGTAGAAAGGACATAAAAGTCTACAATAGATATTCACTTAATAAATAGATTTATACCACTCCCCTTAAATGTCCTTTGCTTCCGACGAAGAACTCATGCCGGAAGCTCACGCACCACCAACAATGAAGGAATGTTGGGAAGATGTCATGAAGACACTTGCCAAAGGAAAAGGAAAAGCCTGAATAAAGCAGCTTTGTCAACAAGTGTCGGCAAAAACGGCAAAGATGTCGCCATCGACGCCCAAGAAGTCGCCATCGACCAAAGACTTTTGGGTTCGCTTGGGACCCATGTATTATTTTTATTTTTTTTTTTTTCGGCCCCCTTCACCGACTTTTTTTTTTTTACTTTTAGTTCTTGGCCACCTTACCGACATTTCTATTTTATTTCTTTCTTGTCGGGCCACGTATAGGCTCTTGTACTTATAATAATATAATACTTTTCATTGTACTTGCACGCACCACTAATTTTTATTTGTAATTTGTCTTCATTCGTATGACGTGAAGTGTTTTTTTTCCACTCATATTTATATCGAAATTAATTTTGATTTAAGATAAAAATTCACAATTTCACGCCGAGACCAAAAATTTCCTTACCCTTTCATTTAGGCATGAGGATTTATACACCACCCCTTTCATAACTATTCGTGATCCTTATCAACACAAAGAAGAAAGGGGAAAAAAATAAAAAAAAATCTGTAATGAAGCCTTTTCCACCACATATAACTTTTCAAACAAAATCTGCCTTGTATTTTTTGTCTATCAACAAATAATATCGGAGTTTCGTTCGGAAAGCCCCTCCTTCCTTTTTATACCAAAAAAAAAAAATTTTTATTCCCCCAATTTTGGATGAGAAATATCTTTTTAGAAAATGGCACTGTAGCCGCTAAGAAAAAAAAACGGGAAATTCTAGCGTTTATTACATAGAAAATTCTCATTTTATTACAATTTAATGAATGTTACTTATCAAAAAAAAAAATTAATGAAAGTTGTGTGTTTTTGGAAAACAATTCTAAATAAAATGTTTGGTTATTATTTGAAAGAGTGAAAAAAGTAGGAATGTTTTTGAACTTTTATGTTGGTATAACATTTTATTTTTAAAATAGTAATAGATATATAATGATAATTTTATATATTATTGAAATTTATTTGAAGAAAGTGAAATAAGATATGATATTTGAAAAAGATAATAATAGTAATATTAAATAATTAATTATAATTTATTTATAATCTTTAAATTTTTGGATTTTTTTTTTTTTTAATAAATGTCATAGTCAAATATAATTTTTTGAATGAAAAAAAAAAAAGAAAGCCTTTAACTGTTTCTTAAATCTAGGCCAAGGAGAAAGTCGTGTAGAAGTTTATAGGAGGTTAAGGCTAGAATTTTCAAGGGTTTTACCTTTTTTAAAAAAAACGACATTTTATATTTATTGATATTTATTATTAAAAATAATAATAATAAGGACAATATAGAGTAATTGTATTGATATATTACTTTTATACATGACTTGTATATAATTCTTCTATAAAAACTTTTATTATAGGATATAATTATAGACAAATTAGAAGGTTAGGGATTAAAGAAGTAGAAAGGACATAAAAGTCTACAATAGATATTCACTTAATAAATAGATTTATACCACTCCCCTTAAATGTCCTTTGCTTCCGACGAAGAACTCATGCCAGAAGCTCACGCACCACCAACAATGAAGGAATGTTGGGAAGATGTCATGAAGACACTTGCCAAAGGAAAAGGAAAAGCTGAATAAAGCAGCTTTGTCAACAAGTGTCGGCAAAATCTGCAAAGATGTCGCCATCGACCACAGAAGTCGCCATCGATCAAGACTTTTGGGTTCCCTTGGGACCCATGTATTATTTTTATTTTTTGTTTTTGTCGGCCACTTCACCTACTTTTTTTTTTTTTTTTATTTTTTTTTTTGGCCACCTTACCGACTTTTCTATTTTATTTCTTTCTTGTCGGGCCACGTATAGACTCTTGTACTTATAATAATATAATACTTTTCATTGTACTTGCACGCACCACTAGTTTTTATTTGTAATTTGTCTTCATTCGTATGACGTGAAGTGTTTTTTTCCACTCATATTTATATCGAAATTAATTTTGATTTAAGATAAAAATTCACAATTTCACTGAGACAAAAATTTCCTTACCCTTTCATTTAGGCATGAGGATTTATACACCACTCCTTTTTCAAGCATTCGTGATCCTTATCAACACAAAGAAGAAAGGGGAAAAAAATAACAAAAAATCTGTAATGAAGCCTTTTCCACCACATATAACTTTTCAAACAAAATCGGGCCTTGTATTTTTTGTCTCGCCAATAATAATATCGGAGTTTCGTTAGAAAGCCCCCCCTTCTTTTTATACAAAAAAAAAAAGTTTTTGTTCCCCCCAATTTTGGATGAGAAATATCTTTTTAAGAAAATGGCACTGTACCCGCTAAGAAAAATAAACGAGGAAATTCTAGCGTTTATTACATAGAAAATTCTCATTTTATTACAATTTAATGAATGTTACTTATCAAAAAAAAAAAATTAATGAAAGTTGTGTGTTTTTGGAAAACAATTCTAAATAAAATGTTTGGTTATTATTTGAAAGAGTGAAAAAAGTAGGAATGTTTTTGAACTTTTATGTTGGTATAACATTTTATTTTTAAAATAGTAATAGATATATAATGATAATTTTATATATTATTGAAATTTATTTGAAGAAAGTGAAATAAGATATGATATTTGAAAAAGATAATAATAGTAATATTAAATAATTAATTATAATTTATTTATAATTTTTAAATTTTTGGATTTTTTTTTTTTTTAAAAATGTCATAGTCAAATATAATTTTTTAAAAAAAAAAAAAAAAAAAAAGGCTTTAACTGTTTCTTAAATCTAGGCCAAGGAGAAAGTCGTGTAGAAGTTTATAGGAGGTTAAGGCTAGAATTTTCAAGGGTTTTACCTTTTTTAAAAAAAACGACATTTTATATTTATTGATATTTATTATTAAAAATAATAATAATAAGGACAATATAGAGTAATTGTATTGATATATTACTTTTATACATGACTTGTATATAATTCTTCTATAAAAACTTTTATTATAGGATATAATTATAGACAAATTAGAAGGTTAGGGATTAAAGAAGTAGAAAGGACATAAAAGTCTACAATAGATATTCACTTAATAAATAGATTTATACCACTCCCCTTAAATGTCCTTTGCTTGCCGAAGAACTCATGCCAGAAGCTCACGCACCACCAACAATGAAGGAATGTTGGGAAGATGTCATGAAGACACTTGCCAAAGGAAAAGGAAAAGCTGAATAAAGCAGCTTTGTCAACAAGTGTCGGCAAAATCGGCAAAGATGTCGCCATCGACAAGAAAGAAGTCGCCATCGATCGAAGACTTTTGGGTTCCGTTGGGACCCATGTATTATTTTTTTTTTTTTTTTTGCGGCGCCACTTCACCGACTTTTCCTTTTTTACTTTTAGTTCTTGGCCACCTTACCGACATTTCTATTTTATTTCTTTCTTGTCGGGCCACGTATAGGCTCTTGTACTTATAATAATATAATACTTTTCATTGTACTTGCACGCACCACTAATTTTTATTTGTAATTTGTCTTCATTCGTATGACGTGAAGTGTTTTTTTCCACTCATATTTATATCGAAATTAATTTTGATTTAAGATAAAAATTCACAATTTCACGCTGAGACAAAAATTTCCTTACCCTTTCATTTAGGCATGAGGATTTATACACCACTCCTTTTTCAAGCATTCGTGATCCTTATCAACACAAAGAAGAAAGGGGAAAAAAATAACAAAAAATCTGTAATGAAGCCTTTTCCACCACATATAACTTTTCAAACAAAATCTGGCCTTGTATTTTTTGTCTATCAGCAATAATATCGGAGTTTCGTTTAGAAAGCCCCCCTCCTTCCTTTTATACAAAAAAAAAAAATTTTTATTCCCCCAATTTTGGATGAGAAATATCTTTTTAGAAAATGGCACTGTACCCGATAAGAAAAATAAACAGGAATTCTAGCGTTTATTACATAGAAAATTCTCATTTTATTACAATTTAATGAATGTTACTTATCAAAAAAAAAAAATTAATGAAAGTTGTGTGTTTTTGGAAAACAATTCTAAATAAAATGTTTGGTTATTATTTGAAAGAGTGAAAAAAGTAGGAATGTTTTTGAACTTTTATGTTGGTATAACATTTTATTTTTAAAATAGTAATAGATATATAATGATAATTTTATATATTATTGAAATTTATTTGAAGAAAGTGAAATAAGATATGATATTTGAAAAAGATAATAATAGTAATATTAAATAATTAATTATAATTTATTTATAATTTTAAATTTTTGGATTTTTTTTTTTCTTTTAAATGTCATAGTCAAATATAATTTTTTGAATGAAAAAAAAAAAAGGGGCTTTACTTTCTTAAATCTAGGCCAAGGAGAAAGTCGTGTAGAAGTTTATAGGAGGTTAAGGCTAGAATTTTCAAGGGTTTTACCTTTTTTAAAAATAACGACATTTTATATTTATTGATATTTATTATTAAAAATAATAATAATAAGGACAATATAGAGTAATTGTATTGATATATTACTTTTATACATGACTTGTATATAATTCTTCTATAAAAACTTTTATTATAGGATATAATTATAGACAAATTAGAAGGTTAGGGATTAAAGAAGTAGAAAGGACATAAAAGTCTACAATAGATATTCACTTAATAAATAGATTTATACCACTCCCCTTAAATGTCCTTTGCTTCCGACGAAGAACTCATGCCAGAAGCTCACGCACCACCAACAATGAAGGAATGTTGGGAAGATGTCATGAAGACACTTGCCAAAGGAAAAGGAAAAGCTGAATAAAGCAGCTTTGTCAACAAGTGTCGGCAAAATCTGGCAAAGATGTCGCCATCGACGCCAAGAAGTCGCCATCGATCAAAGACTTTTGGGTTCCCTTGGGACCCATGTATTATTTTTATTTTTTGTTTTTGTCGGCCACTTCACCGACTTTTCCTTTTTTACTTTTAGTTCTTGGCCACCTTACCGACTTTTCTATTTTATTTCTTTCTTGTCGGGCTACGTATAGACTCTTGTACTTATAATAATATAATACTTTTCATTGTACTTGCACGCACCACTAGTTTTTATTTGTAATTTGTCTTCATTCGTATGACGTGAAGTGTTTTTTTCCACTCATATTTATATCGAAATTAATTTTGATTTAAGATAAAAATTCACAATTTCACGCTGAGACAAAAATTTCCTTACCCTTTCATTTAGGCATGAGGATTTATACACCACTCCTTTTTCAACCATTCGTGATCCTTATCAACACAAAGAAGAAAGGGGAAAAAAATAACAAAAAATCTGTAATGAAGCCTTTTCCACCACATATAACTTTTCAAACAAAATCCGGCCTTGTATTTTTTGTCTATCAGCAATAATATCGGAGTTTCGTTCAGAAAGCCCCTCCTTCTTTTTATACAAAAAAAAAAAAGATTTTGATTCCCCCAATTTTGGATGAGAAATATCTTTTTAGAAAATGGCACTGTACCCGATAAGAAAAATAAACAGAAATTTCTAGCGTTTATTACATAGAAAATTCTCATTTTATTACAATTTAATGAATGTTACTTATCAAAAAAAAAAAATAATGAAAGTTGTGTGTTTTTGGGAAAACAATTCTAAATAAAATGTTTGGTTATTATTTGAAAGAGTGAAAAAAGTAGGAATGTTTTTGAACTTTTATGTTGGTATAACATTTTATTTTTAAAATAGTAATAGATATATAATGATAATTTTATATATTATTGAAATTTATTTGAAGAAAGTGAAATACGATATGATATTTGAAAAAGATAATAATAGTAATATTAAATAATTAATTATAATTTATTTATAATTTTAAATTTTTGGATTTTTTTTTTTTTTTAATGAATGTCATAGTCAAATATAATTTTTTAGAATGAAAAAAAAAAAAAAGGCTTTAACTGTTTCTTAAATCTAGGCCAAGGAGAAAGTCGTGTAGAAGTTTATAGGAGGTTAAGGCTAGAATTTTCAAGGGTTTTACCTTTTTTAAAAAAACGACATTTTATATTTATTGATATTTATTATTAAAAATAATAATAATAAGGACAATATAGAGTAATTGTATTGATATATTACTTTTATACATGACTTGTATATAATTCTTCTATAAAAACTTTTATTATAGGATATAATTATAGACAAATTAGAAGGTTAGGGATTAAAGAAGTAGAAAGGACATAAAAGTCTACAATAGATATTCACTTAATAAATAGATTTATACCACTCCCCTTAAATGTCCTTTGCTTCCGACGAAGAACTCATGCCAGAAGCTCACGCACCACCAACAATGAAGGAATGTTGGGAAGATGTCATGAAGACACTTGCCAAAGGAAAAGGAAAAGCTGAATAAAGCAGCTTTGTCAACAAGTGTCGGCAAAATCTGGCAAAGATGTCGCCATCGACAGCCAAGAAGTCGCCATCGACTGAAGACTTTTGGGTTCCGTTGGGACCCATGTATTATTTTTATTTTTTTTTTTGTCGGCCCTTCCCGACTTTTCCTTTTTTTTTTTAGTTCTTGGCCACCTTACCGACTTTTCTATTTTATTTCTTTCTTGTCGGCTACACGTATAGACTCTTGTACTTATAATAATATAATACTTTTCATTGTACTTGCACGCACCACTAGTTTTTATTTGTAATTTGTCTTCATTCGTATGACGTGAAGTGTTTTTTTTCCACTCATATTTATATCGAAATTAATTTTGATTTAAGATAAAAATTCACAATTTCACGCTGAGACAAAAATTTCCTTACCCTTTCATTTAGGCATGAGGATTTATACACCACTCCTTTTTCAAGCATTCGTGATCCTTATCAACACAAAGAAGAAAGGGGAAAAAAATAACAAAAAATCTGTAATGAAGCCTTTTCCACCACATATAACTTTTCAAACAAAATCTGGCCTTGTATTTTTTTTCTATAAGGCAATAATATCGGAGTTTCGTTTGGAAAGCCCCCTCCTTCTTTTTATACCAAAAAAAAAAAGATTTTGATTCCCCCAATTTTGGATGAGAAATATCTTTTTAGAAAATGGCACTGTACCCGATAAGAAAAATAAACAGGAATTCTAGCGTTTATTACATAGAAAATTCTCATTTTATTACAATTTAATGAATGTTACTTATCAAAAAAAAAAATTAATGAAAGTTGTGTGTTTTTGGAAAACAATTCTAAATAAAATGTTTGGTTATTATTTGAAAGAGTGAAAAAAGTAGGAATGTTTTTGAACTTTTATGTTGGTATAACATTTTATTTTTAAAATAGTAATAGATATATAATGATAATTTTATATATTATTGAAATTTATTTGAAGAAAGTGAAATAAGATATGATATTTGAAAAAGATAATAATAGTAATATTAAATAATTAATTATAATTTATTTATAATCTTTAAATTTTTGGATTTTTTTTTTCTTTTAAATGTCATAGTCAAATATAATTTTTTAGAATAAAAAAAAAAAAAAAGGCTTTAACTGTTTCTTAAATCTAGGCCAAGGAGAAAGTCGTGTAGAAGTTTATAGGAGGTTAAGGCTAGAATTTTCAAGGGTTTTACCTTTTTTAAAAAAAACGACATTTTATATTTATTGATATTTATTATTAAAAATAATAATAATAAGGACAATATAGAGTAATTGTATTGATATATTACTTTTATACATGACTTGTATATAATTCTTCTATAAAAACTTTTATTATAGGATATAATTATAGACAAATTAGAAGGTTAGGGATTAAAGAAGTAGAAAGGACATAAAAGTCTACAATAGATATTCACTTAATAAATAGATTTATACCACTCCCCTTAAATGTCCTTTGCTTCCGACGAAGAACTCATGCCAGAAGCTCACGCACCACCAACAATGAAGGAATGTTGGGAAGATGTCATGAAGACACTTGCCAAAGGAAAAGGAAAAGCTGAATAAAGCAGCTTTGTCAACAAGTGTCGGCAAAATCGGGGCAAAGATGTCGCCATCGACAGCCAAGAAGTCGCCATCGAAAGACTTTGGGTTTGGGTTCCGTTGGGACCCATGTATTATTTTTATTTTTTTTTTTTGTCGGCCACTTCACCGACTTTTTTCTTTTTTACTTTTAGTTCTTGGCCACCTTACCGACATATCTATTTTATTTCTTTCTTGTCGGGCCACGTATAGGCTCTTGTACTTATAATAATATAATACTTTTCATTGTACTTGCACGCACCACTAATTTTTATTTGTAATTTGTCTTCATTCGTATGACGTGAAGTGTTTTTTTCCACTCATATTTATATCGAAATTAATTTTGATTTAAGATAAAAATTCACAATTTCACGCTGAGACAAAAATTTCCTTACCCTTTCATTTAGGCATGAGGATTTATACACCACTCCTTTTTCAAGCATTCGTGATCCTTATCAACACAAAGAAGAAAGGGGAAAAAAATAACAAAAAATCTGTAATGAAGCCTTTTCCACCACATATAACTTTTCAAACAAAATCCGGCCTTGTATTTTTTGTCTATCACAATAATATTCGGAGTTTCGTTTAGAAAGCCCCTCCTTCCTTTTTACAACAAAAAAAAAAAGATTTTTATTCCCCCCAATTTTGGATGAGAAATATCTTTTTAGAAAATGGCACTGTACCCGATAAAAAAAATAAACAGGGAAATTCTAGCGTTTATTACATAGAAAATTCTCATTTTATTACAATTTAATGAATGTTACTTATCAAAAAAAAAAATTTAAGAAAGTTGTGTGTTTTTGGAAAACAATTCTAAATAAAATGTTTGGTTATTATTTGAAAGAGTGAAAAAAGTAGGAATGTTTTTGAACTTTTATGTTGGTATAACATTTTATTTTTAAAATAGTAATAGATATATAATGATAATTTTATATATTATTGAAATTTATTTGAAGAAAGTGAAATAAGATATGATATTTGAAAAAGATAATAATAGTAATATTAAATAATTAATTATAATTTATTTATAATTTTAAATTTTTGGATTTTTTTTTTCTTTTAAATGTCATAGTCAAATATAATTTTTTAGGAAAAAAAAAAAAAAAAAAGGCTTTATTTTTCTTAAATCTAGGCCAAGGAGAAAGTCGTGTAGAAGTTTATAGGAGGTTAAGGCTAGAATTTTCAAGGGTTTTACCTTTTTTAAAAAAACGACATTTTATATTTATTGATATTTATTATTAAAAATAATAATAATAAGGACAATATAGAGTAATTGTATTGATATATTACTTTTATACATGACTTGTATATAATTCTTCTATAAAAACTTTTATTATATTATATAATTATAGACAAATTAGAAGGTTAGGGATTAAAGAAGTAGAAAGGACATAAAAGTCTACAATAGATATTCACTTAATAAATAGATTTATACCACTCCCCTTAAATGTCCTTTGCTTCCGACGAAGAACTCATGCCAGAAGCTCACGCACCACCAACAATGAAGGAATGTTGGGAAGATGTCATGAAGACACTTGCCAAAGGAAAAGGAAAAGCTGAATAAAGCAGCTTTGTCAACAAGTGTCGGCAAAAACGGCAGCAAAGATGTCGCCATCGATCGCCAAGAAGTCGCCATCGATCGAAGACTTTTGGGTTCCCTTGGGACCCATGTATTATTTTTTTTTTTGTTTTTGTCGGCCACTTCACCGACTTTTCCTTTTTTACTTTTAGTTCTTGGCCACCTTACCGACTTTTCTATTTTATTTCTTTCTTGTCGGGCTACGTATAGACTCTTGTACTTATAATAATATAATACTTTTCATTGTACTTGCACGCACCACTAGTTTTTATTTGTAATTTGTCTTCATTCGTATGACGTGAAGTGTTTTTTTCCACTCATATTTATATCGAAATTAATTTTGATTTAAGATAAAAATTCACAATTTCACGCTGAGACAAAAATTTCCTTACCCTTTCATTTATGCATGAGGATTTATACACCACTCCTTTTTCAACTATTCGTGATCCTTATCAACACAAAGAAGAAAGGGGAAAAAAATAACAAAAAATCTGTAATGAAGCCTTTTCCACCACATATAACTTTTCAAACAAAATCGGCCTTGTATTTTTTTTCTATCAACGAATAATATCGGAGTTTCGTTCAAAAGCCCCTCCTTCTTTTATACAAAAAAAAAAAATTTTTATTCCCCCAATTTTGGATGAGAAATATCTTTTTAGAAAATGGCACTGTACTCGATAAGAAAAATAAAAGGGAATTCTAGCGTTTATTACATAGAAAATTCTCATTTTATTACAATTTAATGAATGTTACTTATCAAAAAAAAAAATATAATGAAAGTTGTGTGTTTTTGGAAAACAATTCTAAATAAAATGTTTGGTTATTATTTGAAAGAGTGAAAAAAGTAGGAATGTTTTTGAACTTTTATGTTGGTATAACATTTTATTTTTAAAATAGTAATAGATATATAATGATAATTTTATATATTATTGAAATTTATTTGAAGAAAGTGAAATAAGATATGATATTTGAAAAAGATAATAATAGTAATATTAAATAATTAATTATAATTTATTTATAATCTTTAAATTTTTGGATTTTTTTTTTTTTATATAAATGTCATAGTCAAATATAATTTTTTAGAAAAAAAAAAAAAAAGGCTTTACTTGTTTCTTAAATCTAGGCCAAGGAGAAAGTCGTGTAGAAGTTTATAGGAGGTTAAGGCTAGAATTTTCAAGGGTTTTACCTTTTTTAAAAAAAACGACATTTTATATTTATTGATATTTATTATTAAAAATAATAATAATAAGGACAATATAGAGTAATTGTATTGATATATTACTTTTATACATGACTTGTATATAATTCTTCTATAAAAACTTTTATTATAGGATATAATTATAGACAAATTAGAAGGTTAGGGATTAAAGAAGTAGAAAGGACATAAAAGTCTACAATAGATATTCACTTAATAAATAGATTTATACCACTCCCCTTAAATGTCCTTTGCTTCCGACGAAGAACTCATGCCGGAAGCTCACGCACCACCAACAATGAAGGAATGTTGGGAAGATGTCATGAAGACACTTGCCAAAGGAAAAGGAAAAGCTGAATAAAGCAGCTTTGTCAACAAGTGTCGGCAAAATCCGGCAAAGATGTCGCCATCGATCGCCAAGAAGTCGCCATCGATCGAAGACTTTTGGGTTCCGTTGGGACCCATGTATTATTTTTATTTTTTGTTTTTGTCGGCCACTTCACCGACTTTTCCTTTTTTACTTTTAGTTCTTGGCCACCTTACCGACATATCTATTTTATTTCTTTCTTGTCGGGCCACGTATAGGCTCTTGTACTTATAATAATATAATACTTTTCATTGTACTTGCACGCACCACTAATTTTTATTTGTAATTTGTCTTCATTCGTATGACGTGAAGTGTTTTTTTCCACTCATATTTATATCGAAATTAATTTTGATTTAAGATAAAAATTCACAATTTCACGCTGAGACAAAAATTTCCTTACCCTTTCATTTAGGCATGAGGATTTATACACCACTCCTTTTTCAAGCATTCTTGATCCTTATCAACACAAAGAAGAAAGGGGAAAAAAATAACAAAAAATCTGTAATGAAGCCTTTTCCACCACATATAACTTTTCAAACAAAATCCGGCCTTGTATTTTTTGTCTGTCAGCAATAATATCGGAGTTTCGTTTAGAAAGCCCCTCCTTCCTTTTATACAAAAAAAAAGATATTTTTATTCCCCCAATTTTGGATGAGAAATATCTTTTTAGAAAATGGCACTGTACCCGGAGAAAAATAAACAGCGAAATTCTAGCGTTTATTACATAGAAAATTCTCATTTTATTACAATTTAATGAATGTTACTTATCAAAAAAAAAAATTAATGAAAGTTGTGTGTTTTTGGAAAACAATTCTAAATAAAATGTTTGGTTATTATTTGAAAGAGTGAAAAAAGTAGGAATGTTTTTGAACTTTTATGTTGGTATAACATTTTATTTTTAAAATAGTAATAGATATATAATGATAATTTTATATATTATTGAAATTTATTTGAAGAAAGTGAAATAAGATATGATATTTGAAAAAGATAATAATAGTAATATTAAACAATTAATTATAATTTATTTATAATTTTAAATTTTTGGATTTTTTTTTTCTTTTTTAAATGTCATAGTCAAATATAATTTTTTAATGAAAAAAAAAAAAAAAAAAGGCTTTAGCTGTTTCTTAAATCTAGGCCAAGGAGAAAGTCGTGTAGAAGTTTATAGGAGGTTAAGGCTAGAATTTTCAAGGGTTTTACCTTTTTTAAAAATAACGACATTTTATATTTATTGATATTTATTATTAAAAATAATAATAATAAGGACAATATAGAGTAATTGTATTGATATATTACTTTTATACATGACTTGTATATAATTCTTCTATAAAAACTTTTATTATATTATATAATTATAGACAAATTAGAAGGTTAGGGATTAAAGAAGTAGAAAGGACATAAAAGTCTACAATAGATATTCACTTAATAAATATATTTATACCACTCCCTTAAATGTCCTTTGCTTCCGACGAAGAACTCATGCCGGAAGCTCACGCACCACCAACAATGAAGGAATGTTGGGAAGATGTCATGAAGACACTTGCCAAAGGAAAAGGAAAAGTGAAGAATAAAGCCTTTGTCAACAAGTGTCGGCAAAATCGGCAAAGATGTCGCCATCGACCGCCAAGAAGTCGCCATCGATCAAGACTTTTGGGTTCCCTTGGGACCCATGTATTATTTTTATTTTTTTTTTTTTGTCGGCCACTTCACCGACTTTTCCTTTTTTCTTTTAGTTCTTGGCCACCTTACCGACTTTTCTATTTTATTTCTTTCTTGTCGGGCTACGTATAGACTCTAGTACTTATAATAATATAATACTTTTCATTGTACTTGCACGCACCACTAGTTTTTATTTGTAATTTGTCTTCATTCGTATGACGTGAAGTGTTTTTTTCCACTCATATTTATATCGAAATTAATTTTGATCTAAGATAAAAATTCACAATTTCACGCTGAGACAAAAATTCCCTTACCCTTTCATTTAGGCATGAGGATTTATACACCACTCCTTTTTCAACTATTCGTGATCCTTATCAACACAAAGAAGAAAGGGGAAAAAAATAACAAAAAATCTGTAATGAAGCCTTTTCCACCACATATAACTTTTCAAACAAAATCCGGCCTTGTATTTTTTGTCTATCAGCAATAATATCGGAGTTTCGTTCGAAATCCCCCCCTTCTTTTTATACAAAAAAAAAAAGATTTTGATTCCCCCAATTTTGGATGAGAAATATCTTTTTAGAAAATGGCACTGTACCCGATAAGAAAAATAAACAGGAAATTCTAGCGTTTATTACATAGAAAATTCTCATTTTATTACAATTTAATGAATGTTACTTATCAAAAAAAAAATTAATGAAAGTTGTGTGTTTTTGGAAAACAAGTGTAAATAAAATGTTTGGTTATTATATGAAAGAGTGAAAAAAGTAGGAATGTTTTTGGACCTTTTATGTTGGTATAACATTTTATTTTTAAAATAGTAATAGATATATAATGATAATTTTATATATTATTGAAATTTATTTGAAGAAAGTGAAATACGATATGATATTTGAAAAAGATAATAATAGTAATATTAAATAATTAATTATAATTTATTTATAATTTTAAATTTTTGGGTTTTTTTTTTTTTTTAAAAAATGTCATAGTCAAATATAATTTTTTGAATGAAAAAAAAAAAAAAGCAAACTTGTTTCTTAAATCTAGGCCAAGGAGAAAGTCGTGTAGAAGTTTATAGGAGGTTAAGGCTAGAATTTTCAAGGGTTTTACCTTTTTTAAAAAAAACCGACATTTTATATTTATTGATATTTATTATTAAAAATAATAATAATAAACACAATATAGAGTAATTGTATTGATATATTACTTTTATACATGACTTGTATATAATTCTTCTATAAAAACTTTTATTATAGGATATAATTATAGACAAATTAGAAGGTTAGGGATTAAAGAAGTAGAAAGGACATAAAAGTCTACAATTGATATTCACTTAATAAATAGATTTATATCACTCCCTTAAATGTCCTTTGCTTCCGACGAAGAACTCATGCCAGAAGCTCACGCACCACCAACAATGAAGGAATGTTGGGAAGATGTCATGAAGACACTTGCCAAAGGAAAAGGAAAAGCTGAATAAAGCAGCTTTGTCAACAAGTGTCGGCAAAACCTGGCAAAGATGTCGCCATCGACAGCCAAGATGTCGCCATCGACTGAAGACTTTTGGGTTCCCTTGGGATCCATGTATTATTTTTATTTTTTGTTTTTGTCGGCCACTTCACCGACTTTTCCTTTTTTACTTTTAGTTCTTGGCCACCTTACCGACTTTTCTATTTTATTTCTTTCTTGTCGGGCTACGTATAGACTCTTGTACTTATAATAATATAATACTTTTCATTGTACTTGCACGCACCACTAGTTTTTATTTGTAATTTGTCTTCATTCGTATGACGTGGAGTGTTTTTTTCCACTCATATTTATATCGAAATTAATTTTGATTTAAGATAAAAATTCACAATTTCACTGAGACAAAAATTTCCTTACCCTTTCATTTATGCATGAGGATTTATACACCACTCCTTTTTCAACTATTCGTGATCCTTATCAACACAAAGAAGAAAGGGGAAAAAAATAACAAAAAATCTGTAATGAAGCCTTTTCCACCACATATAACTTTTCAAACAAAATCTGGCCTTGTATTTTTTGTCTGTCAGCAATAATATCGGAGTTTCGTTTAGAAAGCCCCTCCTTCCTTTTATACAAAAAAAAGATATTTTTATTCCCCCAATTTGGGATGAGAAATATCTTTTTAGAAAATGGCACTGTACCCGCTGAGAAAAATAAACAGGAAATTCTAGCGTTTATTACATAGAAAATTCTCATTTTATTACAATTTAATGAATGTTACTTATCAAAAAAAAAAATTAATGAAAGTTGTGTGTTTTGGGAAAATAATTCTAAATAAAATGTTTGGTTATTATTTGAAAGAGTGAAAAAAGTAGGAATGTTTTTGAACTTTTATGTTGGTATAACATTTTATTTTTAAAATAGTAATAGATATATAATGATAATTTTATATATTATTGAAATTTATTTGAAGAAAGTGAAATATGATATGATATTTGAAAAAGATAATAATAGTAATATTAAATAATTAATTATAATTTATTTATAATTTTAAATTTTTGGATATTTTTTTTTTCTTTTAAATGTCATAGTCAAATATAATTTTTTAGAATGAAAAAAAAAAAAAAAGGCTTTAAGCTGTATCTTAAATCTAGGCCAAGGAGAAAGTCGAGTAGAAGTTTATAGGAGGTTAAGGCTAGAATTTTCAAGGGTTTTACCTTTTTTAAAAATAACGACATTTTATATTTATTGATATTTATTATTAAAAATAATAATAATAAGGACAATATAGAGTAATTGTATTGATATATTACTTTTATACATGACTTGTATATAATTCTTCTATAAAAACTTTTATTATATTATATAATTATAGACAAATTAGAAGGTTAGGGATTAAAGAAGTAGAAAGGACATAAAAGTCTACAATAGATATTCACTTAATAAATAGATTTATACCACTCCCTTAAATGTCCTTTGCTTGCCGACGAAGAACTCATGCCGAGAGCTCACGCACCACCAACAATGAAGGAATGTTGGGAAGATGTCATGAAGACACTTGCCAAAGGAAAAGGAAAAGAAGAATAAAGCGGCTTTGTCAACAAGTGTCGGCAAAAACGGTCAAAGATGTCGCCATCGATCGCTCAAGAAGCCCCATCGACCGCCAAAAAGTCGCTCATCGACAGACTTTTGGGTTCCCTTGGGACCCATGTATTATTTTTATTTTTTGTTTTTGTCGGCCACTTCACCGACTTTTCCTTTTTTACTTTTAGTTCTTGGCCACCTTACCGACTTTTCTATTTTATTTCTTTGTTGTCGGGCCACGTATAGGCTTTTGTACTTATAATAATATAATACTTTTCATTGTACTTGCACGCACCACTAGTTTTTAATTGTAATTTGTCTTCATTCGTATGACGTGAAGTGTTTTTTTCCACTCATATTTATATCGAAATTAATTTTGATTTAAGATAAAAATTCACAATTTCACGCTGAGACAAAAATTCCCTTACCCTTTCATTTAGGCATGAGGATTTATACACCACTCCTTTTTCAACTATTCGTGATCCTTATCAACACAAAGAAGAAACGGGAAAAAAACAACAAAAAATATGTAATGAAGCCTTTTCCACCACATATAACTTTTCCAACAAAATCTGGCCTTGTATTTTTTGTCTGTCAACAATAATATCGGAGTTTCGTTCAGAAAGACCCTCCTTCCTTTTATAGAAAAAAAAAAGATTTTGATTCCCCCAATTTTGGATGAGAAATATCTTTTTAGAAAATTGCACTGTACCCGGTAAAAAAATAAACAGGAAATTCTACCGTTTATTACATAGAAAATTCTCATTTTATTACAATTTAATGAATGTTACTTATCAAAAAAAGAAAAATTAATGAAAGTTGTGTGTTTTTGGAAAACAATTCTAAATAAAATGTTTGGTCATTATTTGAAAGAGTGAAAAAAGTAGGAATTTTTTTGAACTTTTATGTTGGTATAATATTTTATTTTTAAAATAGTAATAAATATATAATGATAATTTTATATATTATTGAAATTTTTTTGAAGAATGTGAAATAAGATATGATATTTGAAAAAGATAATAATAGTAAAATTAAATAATTAATTATAATTTATTTATAATTTTAAATTTTTGGATTTTTTTTTTCTTTTAAATGTCATAGACAAATATAATTTTTTAGAATGAAAAAAAAAAAAAAGGGCTTTAACTGTTTCTTATATCTAGGCCAAGGAGAAAGTCGTGTAGAAGTTTATAGGAGGTTAAGGCTAGAATTTTCAAGGGTTTTACCTTTTTTTAAAAAAACGACATTTTACATTAATTGATATTTATTATTAAAAAATAATAATAATAATATAGTGTAATTGTATTGATAAATTACTTTTATACATGACTTGTACATAATTCTTCTATAAAAACTTTTATTATAGGATATAATTATATACATATTAGAAGATTAGGGATTAAAGACGTATAAAGGACATAGAAGTCTACAATAGATATTCACTTAATAAATAGATTTATACCACTCCCCTTAAATGTCCTTTGCTTCCAACGAAGAACTCATGCCGGAAGCTCAAGCACCACCAACAATGAAGGCATGTTGGGAAGATGTCATGAAGACACTTGCCAAAGGAAAAGGAAAAGCTAAATAAAGCAGCTTTGTCAACAAGTGTCGGCAAAATCTGGCAAAGATGTCGCCATCGACAGCCAAGAAGTCGCCATCGATTGAAGACTTTTGGGTTCCCTTGGGACCCATGTATTATTTTTATTTTTTGTTTTTGTCGGCCACTTCACCGACTTTTCCTTTTTTACTTTTAGTTCTTGGCCACCTTACCGACTTTTCTATTTTATTTCTTTCTTGTCGGGCTACGTATAGACTCTTGTACTTAATATAATACTTTTCATTGTACTTGCACGCACCACTAGTTTTTATTTGTAATTTGTCTTCATTCGTATGATGCGAAGTGTTTTTTTCCACTCATATTTATATCGAAATTAATTTTGATTTAAGATAAAAATTCACAACCTCACGCTGAGACAAAAATTTCCTTACCCTTTCATTTAGGCATGAGGATTTATACACCACTCCTTTTTCAATCATTCGTGATCCTTATCAACACAAAGAAGAAAGGGGAAAAAAATAACAAAAAAATCTGTAATAAAGCCTTTTCCACCACATATAACTTTTCAAACAAAATCCGGCATTGTATTTTTTGTCTGTCAGCAATAATATCGGAGTTTCGTTCAGAAAGCCCCTCCTTCTTTTTATACAAAAAAAAAAAAAGGATTTTGATTCCCCCAATTTTGGATGAGAAATATCTTTTTAGAAAATGGCACTGTACCCGATAAGAAAAATAAACAGGAAATTCTAGCGTTTATTACATAGAAAATTCTCATTTTATTACAATTTAATGAATGTTACTTATCAAAAAAAAAAAATTAATGAAAGTTGTGTGTTTTTGGAAAACAATTCTAAATAAATTGTTTGGTTATTATTTGAAAGAGTGAAAAAAGTAGGAATTTTTTTGAACTTTTATGTTGGTATAACATTTTATTTTTAAAATAGTAATAGATATATAATGATAATTTTATATATTATTGAAATTTATTTGAAGAAAGTGAAATAAGATATGATATTTGAAAAAGATAATAATAGTAATATTAAATAATTAATTATAATTTATTTATAATTTTAAATTTTTCGATAATTTTTTCTCTTTTAAATGTCATCCAGTCAAATATAATTTTTTAGAATGAAAAAAAAAATAGCTCTAACTTTTTCTTAAATCTAGGCGAAGGACAAAGTCGTGTAGAAGTTTATAGGAGGTTAAGGCTAGAATTTTCAATGATTTTCCTTTTTTAAAAAAAACATTTTACATTAATTGATATTTATTTATTTTTTATTTTTTATTTTTTTTAGAAATTCTAACTTATAGTGTGTCTCGAATTCGGAGGGTACTTACCAACTGAGCTACACCTTCTTGACAATTGATATTTATTATTAAAAAGTAATAATAATAAGGACAATAGAGAGTAAAGATAGGGGAAAATAGAGAGTAATTGTATTGATATATTACTTTTATACATGACATACTATATAATTCTTCTATAAAAACCTTTAGGGTAAAATATCTCGGTAACACCTCAACTTTTCGGGATTCCGGGTTTTGCACCTAAACTTTTTTTTTCCAGCTTTTTCAATCCAACTAAAATTTTTTTCTAATTTGCACTTCCGTCCAAACTCCAAATCCGTCAATTTCTCAGGGGCATTTCCGTATTTTTATATTTAAGAATTTTTAAAATTTTATTTACGAATATTTTTTATTAATATAAAATTTTAATTACTTGCAGTTGGTGGGATTCAACCCACCGATCACTCGGTTGTAAAGAGACGCTCAAACCACTACTCCATTGTCCCATTTTAGATTATTTTTTACAAGAGTTTAATTTATTATCTTTGAGGAGATTTTTGTTTATAAAAAAATTTAATTTTCGAAGCTGACAATATGCGAACCCCAACCGCAAAGTGTACAAACTTTAAACTTCTTAAAGATAATAAATAAAACTCCTGCTAAAAGTAATAAAATCTTTACGCGCCTCTCTTTAAATGCGTGCTATTGATGGGTTCGAGATTGAATTATTTTTTACAAAAGTTTTATTTATTATCTTTCAAGATATTTTTATTTAATAAATAAATAATTAATTATTACAATCGACATGATTCGAACCCCAAATAGCACAATTAGAATGTAGTGATGTTTTTTTAAAGTTGAAGGATCGACTCTCACATATTATGAATTTTTTTAAAAAATAAAACAAAAAAAGCAGCGAATTTTAGGGGCTTTCAAATTATTTTTTTTAAAACAAAAAACTCATGTAAAGATAATAAATAAAACTCATGTAAAAAGTAATAAAATATGGATAGTGGTCTAGTGGTAAAGCGTGTGCAGTCAAATTGTGAGATTTGGGTTTGAAACCCGATGATTGGGATAATTAAATTTTTTTTATAAAACAAAAATCTCGTGAAAGATAATAAATTAAACTTTTGTAAAAAATAATCCAAAATAGGACGATGGTGTAGTGGCTTGAGTGTCTCTTTACAACCGAGTGATCAGTGGGTTGAATCCCACCAACTACAAGTAATTAAAATTTTATATTAATAAAAAATATCCGTAAACAAAATTTAAAAAATTCTTAAATATAAAAATACGGAAATGCCCCTGAGAAATTGACGGATTTGGAGTTTTGACGGAGGTGCAAATTAGGTGATTTTTTTTTAGTTGGAGTGCAACAGATGGAAAAAAAAGTTTAAGTGCAAAACACAGAATCCCGAAAAGTTGAGGTGTTCCCAGAATAATTTACCCAAACTTTTATTATTGGATATAAATATAGACAGATTAGAAGGTTAGGGATTAAAGAAGTAGAAAGGACATAGAAGTCTACAATAGATATTCACTTAATAAATAGATTTATAAAACTCCCCTTAAATGTCTATTGTACAAAAAAACTTTAGTAGAAAAAAAAAACCCCCAATGAAAAAAAACCTATTAAAGGAAAAAGAATACACCTTCACTCGTACACTCCCCTTAATTAGAACATTACATAAAATCTTTGAACTAATTGCATTTCAATTTGGCGTCACACTAATCTTTCAAATGTTGAAGTTAATAACACCTTTGTGAAAAAATTGGTCAAATTGTTAATAGAACTAATCTTTTGTCGAAAGATAAATCATGTGTTGTTTGGATAGATTGAATCATTCATATTAATCAAATATATTAATGAATTACTTCATAAATTTAAATATATCTACATGATTAGACAAAATAGCAACAAGTATCGTCTTCATAGAGAGTCTCCACGCCTACCTCACTTTCGTCGAGGTTTATCCGCGATCGGCCTAAAGATGTCTCCGACTTCCGAGTTTCTATGGGACACCTAGTAGGGTTGGGAACAATAACCTTGCGTCGGCTCTGGTCTGCTAGGTGAGTTCGAGTTTGATATGTGACCTGCCTCCTGGTCTCCTTGGGGGCGGTCATCGGCGGAGGCTCTTTGTTCAGGCGAGCGATCATCCGCTCGGCTTTTTCTTGATCCTCCTTGGCTTTTCTGTACATGTGAAGGGATTCTAGCTCTTCAAGGACAAGATCGATGCTCCGGTTCTCCGACCTGTTAAGTGAACTTCGTAGATCTTCCCCCGGGAGATTCAGGAGGTGTGTGCTAACATGAGGTCGAGGGGGTGTTTCCTCCCGTCTGATCGGCACCAACGTTTGCGTCCTGTCGGGTCGTTCTCTGACTCTCCTTGTTGAAGTCCCAGCTTGGTGAGACGGTCATGCTGGAGTTTGTACCGTAGGCTCCTTCTACCTTGTTGCAAAAACATATAACCGACTGTGAGAAGGCATTCTCTTATGTCATCACGGGGAACGAAGAACAGTGAAGAAGATAATAGAAAAATGATTCCCGGTAACAGAACCAACCGATTGGGATCTATTTCTCCCGATCCTTCTACGTAGACCGAGTGGGTTCCGTTCTTTGTGACGGGGACCTGTAAAAGGCCAAATGCTGGGGGGTTTTTTCCCCGCGTTGGCTCTCCGACATTCAAGTTAGCAATCGGAATGAGTATGTAACGGTACCAGGAGGTCGGTCGGGAAAGATAGCTCCGACGGACCTAACCGAGCACCCGAAAGTATATTCTGAATATCTGAATTTCACTTACTTCGTGTGTGAGTGTGTTACTGTTTTATGGAGATGCGTGGCCAACCGGGAAGTGACACCTGTTGTGGTCCCGCCTAACAATTCTGCAATAGTGGTTCCTAGTAGAGCCTGTCGAGTCAGGTGCATTTAATTTGAGGTTCAACGAGAATCCTCTTGTCAAAGATCATGCTCCAAGCGTTTTGTACTTCTGCCCTCCGGCTAGACCTCAGTGGAATCCTATTTGGAGCCATGTCGACTCTTCGTGGAATCAACCTCGGACTGTCCAGCCTACGTGGACTTTTTTGGGACTTCGATTACTCTCACTAAGTATGTAAAAATATTTCCCTAAAAACACTCAAATTTCATCTCCTCTTTCCCATTTTGATGGTTTAAAGAAATAGTAATTGACTAGGTTATGTAGACTTTTACGCTTAATTTAATTTGTATATTCGGGTGGTTTAGAATAATTTAAGTATCACAAGAATTTTTGAAGATTTTATTCACCTTACTCTATAATTTCTGCTATAAAAATATGATATTGATAATATTAAGAGGAAATTGATATTGATAATTAAAGGCACATGCTATGTGTAATTATGAGAAATTGATCATTGTTAGAAATTTAAACACCTAAATTCCTTCTAAAGATTAATTGAAGAAAGATATACATGGAAAAAATAACAACACAAAGATTTAACGTGGAAAACTTCTTAAACCAGGAGAAAAACCATGAGGACAATCAATGCCAAAGAAGAAAATCCACTATGTGAAAAATTGTTACAATCACACAATTTTCTCCTCACACCTATATAACCCAAAGACACCATTAAGAATTACAAGGAAAAGTTTTAACTCTCACCTCATGGGCACTTTAACTAGAGTTAACTAATTCCTAAAATTCTTTCCTTAGGAGTATACTCTTATGACAGAAAAATAGAGAACCTTTTTTCTCTTTTTCTTCTTCATCCCTACTCACTCAATTGGTGCTATTAACCTAAGGAAGTTGACCCACTTTTATAAGAGAAGTCTTTTTCTCCCTTTCCTTGCTAATCGATGTAGGACATGAAAAAGGAGAAAACCCAACAATCTCCACATTGCGACTTTAACCAATCCCATGACTCCACTTCACTTAAGATCTTTCATAACTTCAATTATCATGCTCCACCATAAAAGAGCATATATACTTGCTCAGAATAAACTATTCCAAGCATTTTACCTTTGGCTTATGTCGAAATCAACCTTGCTGAAGATATATGGTGCAACCTCCATGTTTGGCTTTCATGGTAGTTCATCAGCCCTCGACATGAATTTCCACCACACACTTTGCATCAATGTCAAACCAATGCCTGTGTGCAAATTTGTGGACCCGCTAATATATATCCTCCATCATGGCAACTTAGCAACATGCCATAAGGACATACTACTTCCATGGAGAAAGAGACAATATTAGGATTATTATCAGTATCCTCATTTACTAACCTCAAATCTTTTACCGAACCACGTCTACCTTTATGACAATTTTTCTTTATATGCCTAGATTGTCCACACGCGTTGAAAATTTCATCTTTGTGTAGTCCTGACTGAATCAAAATATACTCGACTTGAACTTGCCACAAGCCAAAAATTGATTCTTCCATTAGACTTCTCCACTTGAGATTTGACATTATATTTTATATCATGCCAACCTAAATCTCTGATACCACTTGTTAAGAATTTAAAAACTCAAATTCATTTCCAAGATTAATTCAAGAAAAACAAACATGCAGAAAATAGGCAAACAAAGGTCAAAGAAGAAAATCCACTATGTGAAAAATTGTTACAATCACACAATTTCTCTCCTCACACCTATAACCCTAAGACACCATTAAGAATTACAAGAAAAAGCTTTAACTCTCACCATCATCAACTAAACTTAACTACTTCCCTAAAATTCTTTCCTTTTGCGTATTCTAATGACAGAAGAATAGAGAACCCTTTTTCTCTTTTTCTTCTTCATCCCTACTCACTCAATTGGTGCTATTAACTTAAGGAAGTTCACCGCATTTTTATAACAGAAGTCTCCTTCTCCCTTTCCTTCCTAATCTAATGTGGGACTTGAAAAGGAGCAAACTCAACAATCGTTTTAATCTCTATAGTTTTATAGTTTGGATAAATGCTCGGATTCCTATTTTATTTTGGATTGGACAACAAATTATTTTGCCATTTTTAAGCAATTTTTAGCCATCAAAGTTCATGTGCCAAACATGTGTATGTCTCATAAGTGACAATTTTGTCATTTAAATCTCATAAATTGACTCAAATCTTCATAAAAATCTCATTTTACAGTTGAAGTCGATAAATAGGAATAGCCATTAGATGCTTTTCCCTTGACATGACCAATCCAAACTCCTCTGCCATGTCCAACTCTTCTGGCAACATTCCTTTGGGAAGCTCCCAATCGAAACAATGCAACAGTTGTGCCACCACAAGACGGAGAACAATGAATCCAAGTTGCATCCCAGGGCATCTTCTTCTTCCAGATCCAAAAGGGATGAGCTCAAAGTTTTGCCCCCAAACATCAATATTTATATTATTGCTTTCATCAAACCTTTCAGGGATAAACTTTTCAGGATCTTTCCACGTGTTTGGATCTCTACCAATACTCCATGCATTCACAATTATGCGTGATTCTTTGGGAATATGGTACCCTTCAATCACGCAATCTTCCCTAGCTGCGTGTGGCAATAGGAGAGGCGTTGGTGGGTGGAGTCGAAAACTTTCCTTTACGACCATATCTAGGTACTTCAACTTATCTAAATCGCTTTCATCCACCATTCTGGCTAGGCCTATTGTTTGTTCCAACTCTTCTTGAACTTTCTTCATCACTCGTGGTTGTCTAAAGAGTTCAGATAGTAGCCATTCAACACTAGTGGCTGAAGTGTCCACGGATGCTGCTAGCATATCCTAAAATGAACAAATGTACACTAATTAGTTCAATTATATATACATTATCTCAAACTAGAAAATAAAAATAGAAGCAAGAAAAGTACATAAAAATATTAAATGATGAATTCTAAAAATTAAAATTGCTGAATTTTGTCCCTAATATATTTATCTTTAATCTAGTTTGTTTTAAGCAACTGAAAATTAAAATAATAAATTTTATATAAAAACGAACCAAATGCTCCTGCCTAATATACATTAAAAACCTATTAAATAAAAAACAATAGAGAAAATAATAGAAAAATTGTCTTACCAGCAAAATACTTTTTACATGTGTGCTATCAAATTCAAAATCAATGTCTCCAGACCTCATAAGGGCTAATAAAGTGGATACAAAATCATTACTTGGATCATCTAATTTCTGGTGCTCATCAATAATCATGTTCAAGAACTTATCCAAAATTTTGCTCACTTCTTTCATACGCCTTGTAAGTCCTTGAGGGTCAAGATGAAGAACTGATTCAAGAAATGGGAAGTAATCACCCAAATGAGGAGCAGCAATTAATCGCACGACCTCCCGAATTACATCTTTGAAACCCCTTTCGCTGAATTCCTCGTCCGAATACTTCTTTCCAAACACCATCAGACAACTCATATTTGCGCTCAATGATGCAACCTCGGCGCTAAGATTAACCACAGTTTTTTCAGCTTTTATTAACGATTTTACGAGCAATCCCACCTCTCGACTTCTCATGGACCGAAATGAATTCACCTTAATGGTACTGAGTAACTGTATAGTACATAGTTTACGTATGTTTCTCCAATAAGAGCCATACTTACTGAATGACAAATCACTTTGCTCGTAATACATATATTTAGCAGAGGCAAGCGGCGGTCTGCTAGCAAAAATGAGGTCGTTTGTCTTGAGAAAAAGCTCAGCTCCACGCGGGGAAGACACAATTATGTTGTTCGTGAACCCAAACTTTAAGTGCATAATGGGGCCATAGTTTTTGGAAAGATTATGCAAATCTTGGTAAACATTTTTACCTAATAAATGGAGATGGCCGATAATTGGTAATGCTCTTGGACCTGGTGGCAGTCTTTTATGCTGTTTCTTTCTCACGTATGCATAAAAGAGAGGAAAAACTGCACAAATAGCAAGTATTAACCAAATCCAGGCTGAGAAAAACATGTTGATAAGGCAAATTGGTAGGGAACCCTCTTCTTCTTGAAGTACTAGTGATTTGAGAGATTTCTTTTAGATCTTTTCTATCTATTCTGATATATTCAGGAATATTTATAATAATATAATACTTTTCATTGTACTTGCACGCACCACTAGTTTTTATTTTTAATTTATCTTCTTTCCTATGACGTGTAGTGTTTTTTTCCACTTATATTTATATCGAAATTAATCTTGATTTAAGACAAAAATTCACAATTTCACGTTGAGACAAAAATTCTCTTACCCTTTCATTTAGGCATGAGAATTTATACACCACTCCTTTTTCAATCATTCGTGATCGTTATCAAGACAAAGAAGGGAAAAAAACAACAAAATATCTGTAATGAAGCCTTTTCCACCACATATAACTTTTCCAACAAAATTTGGCCTTATATTTTTGTCTGTCAGCAATAATATCGGAGTTTCGTTCAGAAAGCCCCTCCTTCCTTAAATGTCTATTGTACAAAAAAACTTTAGTAGAAAAAGAGTACACTTTCACTTGTACACTCCCCTTAATTAGAACATTACATAAAATCTTTGAACAAATTGCATTTCAATTTGGCGCCACACTAATCTTTCAAATGTTGAAGTTAATAACACCTTTGTGAAAAAATCGGTCAAATTGTTAATAGAACTAATCTTTTGTCAAAAGATAAATCATGTGTTGTTTGGATAGATTGAATCATTCATATTAATAAAATATATTAATGACTTACTTCATAAATTAAAATATATCTACATGATTTGACAAAATAGCAAAAAGTATCGTCTTCATAGAGACTCTCCACGTGTGTAGAAAGATAGTATGTCTAAAATTATTCACATATTAAAAGACTTGTTTAATTCTGTTCCAATATCTTTTGGTTAGACAAAAATTAAGTCTTTTAAATTAATTAACAGTAAAATATATATATCAAATATCACATTATTTACAAGATAATATTAGTGTACTTTTTGCACTAATATATGGTACTTCAAGACTAATAAGTTATTTATCATTCTCTCAAGATAAAAAATCCTCAACTTTTTTTTTCATTAAATGATCAAACAACCATAGAGGTACACAATGGACCTTTTTATATAATTTTATGACGCCAAAAATTTCATCTTTCAAGTACTCAATCTACTAGCCGAGATAAAATTTTATTTTCTTTATATTTTTCATCTCAAACTCTTTCTTTAAAGAATTTAGTGTTTTTAGAAATTTCTACAAGAGTTCCAATAATATTTAAATTATAAATATATTTAACAATTATAGGAATTTACTTTTTTAGTAGAAATAGGTTACTCTACTAACCTTTCTTTTAACAAAATACTCATTAAGACAAGTACACCATATTCGTCCAGTGGTTCAAACCATACAAATGTTTTTGTAATATTTTTAAAAATAATTCTTGAGAATTTGAGTAATATGCTTCGAGCATCTTAAATCCTTCAAGAATTTTTGTATAGACATTATTATCAAATGCCAACTAAATAGGTTGTAATTACATTCATAATATGCATATTATAATTTTCATTAATTGTCAAATTAATGAGATGTTATAACCACAACTGAATATGTGACCTCATAGTTCATTCTAAAAATTTTTTACAAAAAATCTTGTGCAATAATTTGTGTTTTATATTTCACAACTTCAATTTTCTTATTTTATTTTTGTATGCAATACCAATTTGTACCTTGTGAGTATGGCATCTTTATGTATTAGACTATATGTCTAAAGACTTCACACTTGCAAGTGAGTTTAATTATATAATTGCATCTTTCTAAAATATAGTCAAATATTATCTACGGTCGACCTCATTGACAGAAGTAGGCTCATAATCACAATTATCATTTACAATAGCTAGTATTAAATATAAAATATTATTGAGAAATATTTTCTTTTGGTTCATTATTTCCCATAAAGACAACACAATCATCTTATACTTTTTCATATTTTCAAGTACGTGAACTTCTTATGGTATTTGTTATATATCTTAACTTTTCAAGGATATCAACCTTTCAATGGGTTTATTATGAATATTTGCTCCATTCATCTTATGAATATTTGGTCTACCACGCTTCTAGCATGTCATAAACACTTATTGAAATAATTTTATACAATGTATGAACAATATAACATGATAAAATTCTATTCCTATATTTACATAATTAAACACCTAAAATTTTAACCCCTAATTCTATATCACGTGGTTTTAAATTTAAAATTATTAACCAAACTTAAAATAATACAAACTTTGATCATAATAAGAGCTATGTCATTTTTGTTTCTAATTCAATTCGTCAATTTTTTGTCATTGATCTCGTTGTTGCATTAACTGTCTTTTTTATGATTTCACGCCTGTAATAAAATTATATAACTTAATAAAGTATATAATAGGTCCTTTTAAATATTTAAATATTTTACTACAATCTCAAAATTTATAATTTAATTAAAAAAAAAATCTAATTTAGATCGTGAATACTCTATAAATTGTATTACATTATATTGGAGTATTTAAAAAAGGATAGGAAACTGAACCCAAAGTAGTATGCTATCAAGTTTCCAAATCCGAAAATAACAGATTTTTTTATTCAATTATCAAATAGCAATAAAGATCCTAAAAATAAGTGTTTAAGAAAAAAATTTCTTTTAGGCTGAGTTTGGTTCTAAATCAATCAACACTGGAAAAAAAAAAATTTTTTTTTTTTTTTTCATTCTAAAAATTTACTTTTGCTCTGTTATTTTATTTTTTCTATTTAGGAAAAGGGCAGGGGGGTTTGAACGAAACTATTATATTTTGCTCATAGACATAAAGACCAGATTTTGCTGAAAAATTATTTGTGGGGGGCAAAACTTCAATACAGATCCCTTTTTTTTTCTGTTTTCCCCCTTTTCTTTTTTGTTTTTATAAAATCATTGAAAAGAATTTGGATGCACATATGAACTACTAAAAAAACTCTCTTAGATAAATAAGATTGTGAGTTTCAATCTATATTATATATATATGTATATTTATTTAATATAAGTGATCAAATTAAAATTGATTTGAATATACACAAGGATTTAAAAGATAACATCACGTGTCATAATTCATAAGCATAAAAAAAAAAAAAAAAAAAAACCAATGGTTTTGGTGCGTGCAAGTACAGTAAAAGGACTTAGTCCAGCTCCAAGTGAGATAAATCAATCATACACTGAAACAATATATCATACTAGAAAGACAAGATACAAAAGATATCCCTCAATCAAAGAGTGTACTTCAAGAAGAAGAAGGAAAGAAAAGGAAAACTGCAACATGTTCTCAGCCTGGATTTGGGTTATTTGTGCAGTTTTTCCTCTCTTCAATGGATTTATGCATAAAATACTTCCTCTAGGTCCAAGGGTGATCGGGAGTGATCCTTCCACGTAAGCACCGTGGGCCTGTTCACCATGACGGGGATCCTGCAAGAAGGCCAAGTGCCGGGGGGAAGGGGAGGGGTGTAGCCGGCGTTGGCTCTCCGACAGTCAAGTTACTAATTAGAATATGTATGCAACAGTGTCGGAGGGTCGATCGGGAAGAATAGCTCTGACGGCCCTTTACCGAACACATGAGAGAATATACTAAATATCCGGCTTTCACTTGGTTTGTGTGTGACTGTGTGTTACCGTTTTATGGAGAAGCATGGCCAACCGGGATGTGACACATGTTGTGGTCCCGCCTGACAATTCTACAATAGTGGCTCCAAACAGAGTCTGTCGGGTCAGGTCTATTTAATGTGAGGTTTAGTGCGAATCTCTTGTCGGAGGTCATGCTCCGAACGTTTTGTACTTTTGTCCGCCTGCTAAACCTTGGTGGAATCCTATTCGAGACCACGTCGGTCTTACGCGGACTCCACGTGGACTTTAGGTGACTTCGGTACTCTCAAAGGGTATTACCAATTATCGGCCATCTCCATTTATTAGGCAAAAATCTTCACCGTGATTTGCATAACCTTTCCAAAAACTACGGCCCGATTATGCACTTAAAGTTTGGGTTCACGACCAATATTGTTGGCGTGAGCATTCTTAGGAGAAAAAATCTGCTATTATTATTGCAGAATTTTTGTAAATATTCTGTTACCTTTCTTACTGTAATCTTTTTGCATATTCTTAGGCTATATCACAGAGTTATGTTGTACCTATACATGTATATATAGGCTGTAATACATTAGAAGAAATACATTGAAATTTTTCCCAAATCAAGTCTCTTCATGGTATCAAAGCAATCTCAAACGTAGAGACTTGTTTCTGCAAAAAAACCATGGCTGAAAACAACCCCACTTCTGCAATCATTCCTCATGAATCTTGAATTATTGTCCAAGACAATGCCCCCTTTCCATCCGGAATAATCTTAGATGATACGAACTATCTGTTATGGTCGCAACTTATGGAGATGTTTATTGGAGCTCGAAACAAATCTGGATTCATCACAGGAACAACACCGAGACCAGCAGCAGATGACAAGCAATTGGAAACTTGGTTGATTGACAACAACCGGGTTAAGAGCTGGCTTATTAACTCCATGAGCCCAATCTTGATGCAGCGATTCATCCGTCTTCAAACAGCCAAAGAAATATGGGAAGTTATTGCTAAAACATTTTATGATGGCTCGGACGAAACACAGATCTTTGAACCGAATCGAAGATCATTCACTACTCATCAAAATGGTAGACCCTTATCTCTATATTATAATGAACTGATTAGCATATTTCAGGAAATTGACGCCGGTGTTCAAACACAAGAAGAAGATGCTGCTGTAATTATAATGTTGCACAAGCATATGACTCGACTTCGAGTTCACATTTTTCTGACTGACCTTGACCCAGAATTTAATCAAGCTAGAATTGAGATTCCGAGAAAAGACCCACCTCTTGATCTAGAGTCATGCTATGCCTATGTTCGAAAAGATCACAACCAGAGACAAACTATGGAAGAATCTAAAGTACAGCCAGATAGTATGGTTCACATGACTGCCGGTGAACGGCCAACAAATTCTCACCAAGCGAAAGGTAAAAAATCTAACACTAAAGGAAATAATTTTACTTGCACTCATTGTGGAGAGGGTGGACATTCCAAACAGCGTTGTTATGAAATTATCGGATATCCTGAATGGTGGGATTTTTCAAAGAAACTTTGGAAAAAAATTGGAACTACTGCTGCCATTGCAACAGATGAAGGCGTAATTACACCTGTCCCAAATTCATCTACAACACACATGGCTAAGGCTGAAAATCCAGGTCTGTCCAAAACTTATTTCTCTATGAATAATTCATGGATTATTGATACAAGTGCCACTGACCACATGACAAATGACTCTACCCATCTTTCCTATGTTCGTTCTTCACCTAAACCTCATATTTTCACTGCTAATGGAGGAATTGCACCTGTAACTGGTGAAGGACCGGTACATGTGTCAAATTATATTAATCTTGATATTGTACTTGTAGTCCCTTCCCTCTCTTCCAACCTTTTATCCGTTAGTAAAATTACAAATGCATTAAATTGTAATATAATTTTTGGACCCGATAAATGTGTCTTTCAGGATATTGCAACACAGCAGATTCTTGGTTGTGGTATTAGACATCGGAATTTGTACTTTCTTGATTTGCCCATAAAAAGCAATCAAATGCATGGTCAAGCAAATACTGGTGGAGGGATTCAAGGAAGCGAAGTTATGGCATGGCTATGGCATCGCCGTCTTGGCCACCTTTCATTTAATTATCTTAGAAAATTGAAACCAAATTTGTTTTTTAATATAAACTCTAAGTTTAATTGTGATATTTGTGAAATGAAAAGAGTCATAGAATTTCTTATATGCCAAGTTATAATAAGAGTAATACTCCTTTTATGATAGCTCACTTTGATGTTTGGGGACCTGCTCAAATTCCTACTTTATCCGGTGCTCGTTATTTTGTGACGTTTATTGATGAATGTACTCGTATGATATGGATCTCACTCCTACGAAACAAGGGAGATGTTTGTTCCGTGTTTCAGGATCTGTACAAAATGGTGGAAACCCAATATCAACGTCGAATCCAAGTTCTTCAATCGGATAATGGTGGGGAATACATAAACTCTAACATGAAACTTTTTTGTGCAAAGAAGGGAATTCGACACCAAATCTCATGTATAGGAACACCACAACAAAATGGCTTGGCGGAACGAAAAAATCGCCAAATACTTTAGGTAGTTCGAGCATCCTTATTTGGAATGAAAGTGCCTCGAGAATATTGGGGCGAAGCTGTTCGCACAGCTGCATATCTTATCAATCGAACTCCATCCCGAGTCATTGAATTCAAAACTCCATATGAAAACCTTCATGAATTTATTTCGGAACCAATTAGGTCAAACCTTGAACCCCGTGTGTTTGGTTGCACCGCCTACGTCCACAAGGTAGCAGGAAAACTAGACCCACGAGCAGTCTGTTGCATATTTGTTGGATATGCAGATTTTAAAAAGGGGTACAAGTGCTATAACCTTATTGAAAATAAAATGTTTGTAACTCGATATGTCACATTCCATGAAGATGTCCCGTTCTTTGGTGGACATGAGTGCTCTCTTCAGGGGGCGAAAACACTTAGTGAAGACACCACTCAAAATTTTTCAAATGAGCTTGTAGAGATTGATTTACAACCAAATGTTGATACACATCCCGAAATGGTGAATAACACACTTAATCAAGTAGATAGTACAACTTCACAAGGTACGCCAACAACCATATAAAATTCTGAATGGTTCTCCTCATGTAACATCTTCACCTTTATCTCTGAATGGGTCGCCTTGAGGTAACATCTTTACCTTTATCTCCTATAATACTTGAATCAACACTTCCTACTAATGAACCTAGATACCCAATTAGGATAAACATAGGGATTCCAAAAGTTCAATACAATCCAGATTTCGGATCTAAGACAAAATATTCCATCAATAATTATACCTCTTCTCATCGTTTGTCAAAATCTCATGCATTTGTTGTAAATCAATTATCCCTTGTTTCTATTCCTAATAATGTACATGAAGCATTAATGGGTCCCAAATGGAAGAAAGCTATGAATGATGAGATGGAAGCCTTGCAGAAAAATCATACATGGGATCTTGTGACGTTGCCAAATGAAAAAAAAACAGTAGAGTGCAGGTGGATTTTTACAGTTAAACTCAGTCCCAATGGAATCATAGATCGCTACAAGGCAAGACTTGTTGCTAAAGGGTATACACAAAAATACGGAATTGATTATGCAGATACTTTTTCTCCTGTAGCAAAAATAACACCATACGAATACTTATCTCAATAGCAGCAAATCAAGATTGGTCACTACGACAATTTGAAGTTAAAAATGATTTTCTCAATAGGACATTGGAAGAAGAAGTGTACATGGATCCACCTCCGGGCATAAACAGTAATGGCAAAGTATGCAATTTAAGAAGAGCCCTATACGGACTGAAACAATCCCCTCGCGCATGGTTTGAAAGACTCTCAGCTTTCATGAAGAAAATTGGATACAAACAAAGTGTGCAGATCATACACTCTTCACCAAGAAAGCTTTGAAAAAGGTAACAGCTCTTATAGTGTATGTTGATGATATGAATGTTACAGGAAATGATGAAGCTGAAATGACATCCATCCAAGAAAACCTTGCTGCGGAATTTGAACTTAAAGACCTTGGGCACTTAAAATATTTCATAGGAATTGAAGTGGCCATATCTAGCAACGAGATCTCTCTCTGCCAACGAAAATATATGTTAGACTTGCTAGCGGAAACCGGCATGCTTGACTGTAAACCTGTTGAAACTCCCATCGAAATGAATCATAAGTTAACTATTCACCAAGATCAAATTCCTACCAATAAGGAGAGGTATCAAAAGTTAGTTGGAAGACTAATATACTTATCGCATACATGCTTTGACATTGCATATGCGGTAAGTATTGTTAGTCAATTCATACATTCACCAAGTGAAGACCACATGGAGGCTGTCTTTCGGATTCTACGATACTTAAAATCCTCTCCGGGGAAAGGATTAGTTTTTGCAAAAAATGGAAACTTAGAAATCAAGGGATACACAGATGCAGATTGGGCTGGAAGCCAAAAGGATAGAAAATCTACATCGGGATATTTTACTTTTGTTGGAGGTAACTTGGTCACATGGCGGAGTAAGAAACAAAAGGTTGTAGCAAGATCAAGCGTAGAGGCAAAATTCCGAGGAATGGCTCAAGGTATATGTGAGTTGTTATGGATAAAACGTGTCCTCCACGACCTTAGCATATGTCCTTCAAAACCAAGTGAGTTATTTTGTGATAACAAGTCAGCTATAGCAATTGCAAATAACCCTCTTCAGCATGACAAAACTAAACATGTAGAAGTTGATCGACACTTCATCAAAGACCATCTTGAGAAAGGAACAATTGCGCTACCATTTGTTACATCAAAAGATCAACTAGCAGATGTTTTGACAAAGGCTGTATCCAGAAAAGAGTTTCAAAGCTCACTTAACAAGTTGGGAATGATTGACATACATTCACCAACTTGAGGGGGAGTGTTGGCGTGAGCATTCTTAGGAGAAAAAATCTGCTATTATTATTACAGAATTTGTGTAAATATATTGCAGAATTCTTGTAAATATTTTGTTACCTTTCTTACTGTAATCTTTTTGCATATTCTTAGGCTATATCACAGAGATATGTTGTACCTATACATGTATATATAGGCTGTAATACATTAGAAGAAATACATTGAAATTTTTCCCAAATCAAGTCTCTTCAAATATAATTGTGTCTTCCTCTCATGGAGCTCAGCTTTTCCTCAAAACAAATGACCTTGTTTTTGCTAGTAGACCACTGCTTGCCTCTGCTAAGTATATGTTTTACGAGCAAACAGATTTGGCATTCAATAAGTACGGTTCTTATTGGCGAAATATACGTAAACTATGTACTTTACAGTTACTCAGTACAATTAAGGTGAATTCATTTCGGTCCATGAGAAGTCAAGAGGTGGGATTACTCATAAAATCGTTAAAAAAAGCTGAAAAGGTGTGGTTAATCTTAGCGCAGAAGTCGCGTCATTGAGTGCGAATATGAGTTGTCTGATGGTGTTTGGAAAGAAGTATTCAGACGAGGAATTCAGTGAAAGGGATTTCAAAGATGAAATTCGGGAGGTCATGCGATTACTTGGTGCTCCTCATTTTGGTGATTACTTCCCATTTTTTGGATCAGTTCTTCATCTTGACCCTCAAGGACTCACATGGCGTATGAAACAAGTTATTAGCATAATTTTGGATAAGTTCTTGAACATGATTATTGATGAGCACCAGAAATTAGATAATCCAAGTAATAATTTTGTTTCCACCCTATTAGCCCTTATGAGATCTAGAGACATTGATTTTGAATTTGATAGCACACATGTAAAAAGTGTTTTGCTGGTAAGACAATTTTTTTTGTCCCTTTCTATATTATATTTTAATTTAATAGGTTCTTAATGTATAAGTAAGAATGTGCATTTAGTTCCTTTTTTTTTCGAAAAAAAAAATATATATTATTATTATTTAATTTTGAGATACTTAAGACCAATTGGATTAAAAATAAGAACATTAGGATGATTTTCATCAATTTTTCTTGGTAGATTTCATCACTTAATATTTCTATGTACTTTTCTTTATTCTATTTTTTTTTTCTCGTTTGAGATAATGTATGTATAATTAAACTAATTAGTGTACATCTGTTCATTTTAGGACATGCTAGCAGCATCCATGGACACTTCAGCCACTAGTGTGGAATGGATACTATCTGAACTCTTTAGACAACCACAAGTGATGAAGAAAGTTCAAGAAGAGTTGGAACAAACAATAGGCCTAAACATAATGGTGGATGAAACCGATTTGGATAACCTGAAGTACCTAGACATGGTTGTGAAGGAAAGTTTTCAACTCCACCCACCAGTGCCTCTCCTATTGCCACACTCGGCCAGGGAAGATTGCAAGGTTGAAGGGTCTCATATACCCAAAGAATCACGCATAATTGTGAATGCATGGAGTATTGGTAGAGATCCAAATACATGGAAAGATCTTGAGAAGTTTATCCCTGAAAGGTTTAATGGAAGCAATAATACTAATATTGATGTTTGGGGACAAAACTTTGAGCTCATCCCTTTTGGATCTGGAAGAAGAGGATATCCTGGTATGCAACTTGAGTTCATTGTTGTTCGTCTTGTGGTGGCACAGTTGATGCATTAATGTTTCGACTGGGAGCTTCCCAAAGGAATGTTGCCAGAAGAGTTGGACATGGTAGAGGAGTTTGGGTTGGTCATGTCAAGGGAAAACCATCTAATGGCTATTCCTGCTTTTCGACTTCGACTTTGAAAATACCTATTTTCAATTATCCTACTATTTTCTATATATGTTTTACTGAATATCACTAAGTATCTTATTAATATTATTAATATTTTATAAATCAATAATAAAAGAGACTTGACATGATTCATTTTTAATTTAGTGAGAATTTAAGTTGATATCGAATACTAAGAGATTAATTTTTTTTAAAAAAAAAAAAAATCACTGAAAAAATACACATACCATGTATCTTTGTCAAGTTGTACGTCCAATAATGATATCCTCAATATCACATTTCCTATCACATAAATATCTTATAATTTTCAATAATATCCTATCATACATCTTGAATACATGGTGGCGTTTTAGAATTACACAGTCGTCATCAAATTGGTCAAAATTAATTCAATTAAATCAATGAGCAATATAGAATGTTCAATGAGTCGTTTTCCCTAGAAGTCTAGTCAAAACCAATTAACAAGAAAGGGTTTTGAGATTACAAAATTGTAAAAATAATAAACTAATAAGAAAGTGCAAGTACGATATTTAAAATTTCAGTCCAAGGGTAATGATCCAATTCAAGTTCTTCCTCATTCCTCAATGAAATTTCTAGATTTTAAAACTAATTTCTCCATTGAATACTAAATAGAAGCCCTCATTACCATTCATATCATGTATTAACATCCCGTTAGAATTCGATTAAGCAACAAAAGGATATCCTAGACAACCGCTCATTCAATCAATTCAAATTTAATCTAATTGATCCGAGATAATATCAAGGAAATTTTTGAAACCCGCAAACTATCCAAAATTGAAATCAATCATAAACAATAAAATCTCAATCCAATTCAATCAATAAGCATCAAAAGAATAAATTCTCATCAACATTCAATCACCCATCTAAATATTGAATCGTTAAAAGTAATGAATTCAAAATTCAAAATTAGCCAAGAGCCGGAATTTGTATGGATCATGAACTTGAAACTTGTCATGAAATCATCGCCCGGACTGAATCAAAGCTTAGGATGTCATCCCCTCCATCTCTCTTCTCTTGAAAATTGGCCAAAAGTGAATGAACCTCGTTTCTTTACCTTTTTTGCCTTGTTTTCTCCACTCATAATTATGGGCTTAGTCAATTATAAGTTCGACTTCAAAACTTTCACTAGATGCTTGGGCTTCATTTTATCTCTCAATTGGGTTCAACATTAGGCATGAATAATAAGAACAATTAAGAGCCCATCAATTTAATAATATTTATATCATTAAAATGTAAAGATCCAATTTTATTTTAATAAATGAAATAACAAATAAAAGAAAGGAAATAATAAAAATGGATGTAATAAATGTTATGTATTAGGGGTTAAGAATATATAAATTCATATGCTATCAATACATTACAACCAAGTGTTGAGTATGTGGAGTCTAATAGTTGTCAAGACCCAATTTTTTCAGCCTATTTGATTCTTCTTATAAATATTGATATAACTTGTACCTAATTGGTAAAAAATTAGACTGTGAATGCAAACCCTAATTAGAGCATGAGATGCAAGAAATTCAATTTTAGTGCGGCAGTTGTGATACCTGTGACCAAATTGACAAAGGTAATATTGTAATTTTATAAAGTTTAGGGCCTTATTTAGGTACTTAAATATTTGAGGAATCTATAGTGCAATTTATTAAGTTTTATTTCTTTATATATCTTGAACCCTAAGAGATATAATTTAAGAGATAGTTTAAAACCTTTGTGGTATTTTGAGAAACGGGTACTAAGAAGATCCGAACGTGGAGTTTTTAAAGTTGAAGAAATTAAGGTTAGTAACATTGACTATAATTTTAATTCTTTAGTTTAGAATTATATGTTTGATTAAATAATTTTTTAGAATTTGATAAGTTTAGGATGCAATTAAGTTTACAATTAGATTTATTAAGTTTTGAATAATTTTAGGTAAAGAATTGTTTTGCTATTTGGATTACCAAAGATTGTGGATTTCGATAATTTTGATGGCAGAGGTAACTGGTTTGACATTTTTCATCTATTTAAACCCTTTCGTTATCATCTTTTTTGAATAAAGATTATATTTTCGCGCAATTTATTGTTTTGAATTGTATTTTACAAATTGATTTTATAATTTTGAATTTTATCTTATAGAAAATTGATTTGTTTGATAATATTATATTATTATTTTGACTTCTTTTTTAAATCAAATTACAGTATGTTTGAATGTTTTTGAAATTGATTCTTTATTAAATTTTATTATATTATAATTATATTGCAATTAAATTTTAGATATTGTTTTTTGAAACATAATTATTGATTATGTTTTTTTTTCTTATTTTAAATTAAGGTTTTACAATACTTGAGATTCTCGTACTTAACTTAACTCTTCTCTATTGTTTGTCTTTTCTCAAAAGTTTGGCTTTTAAAATTTATTTATTTATTTTAATTTTATTTCTAAAAATATATTTATTTTTTAAATTATATTTCCTTAAAAGTTTATTCTTTACTATTTTAGTTTTCTGATTTTACAGTTTATTAAAAATTTAAATTTTCTACTTTAAATTTTGATAAAAAAATTTTAGTTTTCTAATTTTAAGTTTGATAGAAAATATATTAGTTTTTTTTTATTATTATTTCAAAGTTTGGTAAAAGATATTAAATTTCTAATTTTCCATTTAATTAAAAGATTTTAACTTCTTTGATTTAATTTTTATTACTTTGATATCAATATTATTTTTTAAGATATTTTTGTTTGTAAAATTTATGTAGAGCTTTCCTTAAAAAAGTAAAGTAAAGAAAAATTTTGGCTCAAAATAGTTAGAAATGAGTTGGGGAACATGTTCCAAATTTATAAGTTTTGAACCATTGAGCATGTTGAAAAAGCTCCATTGTTATAAGTTCCGGCTTCCCTAGCGTGATAAACAACTAAGATCAATTTCAATTAAACCAACGAATAACTATGCTTGCTTGAGCCCATTGAAAAAGAATGAGTAATATGATTTGGGATTCTTATCCCTTTTTGTTCTGTCTTGAAAGTATATATGGGAAGTGATAATGCAAAAAATGATCAGTCAACAAATATTTAAGAAATTTGACAGCAAGGATGAAATCAAAGTATATTTACGGTTTGAGGGAGCTGTTGTTGAGTTGTAGAAAAATCTTGAGCGGTTGAACCCTGCAAAATGTTCCGACGGAGGTATTTCTCCGTTAGAACCCTCTGACGATCAAATTAGTCAAGAAGATCCAAAGAAATTAAGAACAAATCTCAGTTCATAAAATAAGACGTGTTCAATCCAGAAGAAAACAGAAAATGATGTTGTCTTGCATGAAAATAAACCATCGGAAGAATATATTTAAGAAGAGAGAGAATATGTAGAAATTTGTTCTCTGGTGAAAAGTATAGAAATTGGAAGAGAAAAGAAGAAGACCCCTCCATTGATAAGGGAGTTTACCTTTTATAAGCAAACTTTCTTATACTTTAGTGGGAGTAGGAAAAGAAATTATTACCTACTTACCTTATCTATCTGTACAAGTCAAAAGGTTATCATTATAGCCTTTCCATACGTCCAATCCCTTGGTTTACTTGTGAAAAGTGATCAGAAATTGTGGGTCCCATCATTTACCTTCTTATTATATTTAAATAAGAAGTCACTGGGCAGAATATACTTGGAATATTCTTTTTGGCTACGAAGTCGGGTTAGCTTCATAAAATTCTCTTCGGGGCTCTAACTGGTTGCTTGGCTTCATTGCTTTGTCCGGACGTCCAGTATTTCTCTTCGGAGTTCTCACTAGTCGCTTAGCTTCACGCTTCGTCTAGATACTGATCTCTTCGTCATGCTTCGTTTTGACCTGTTTGACTTTGCTTTGACCAGATTACGACCATACCGACTTTGACTTTGTCCACGTGGCATAATTTCCTTTCAGGAAGTTTTGATTTTTCAGTTTAAGATGAAAAATATTTGTTAAAAAGATTTTATTTGTTATGTTTGAAAGTTTTCTTATATTGTTATAATTTTTTAATATGATCTTAAATGCCCAAAAGTTTTTTTCCTGAAGAGGGTGGAACCGCTTATTGGGCTTTATAGCTCATACCATCAATATTTTAATATTTTTGCAGGTTTTGATAGACCGATGAGATCATCTTGTACTTTGGATTTTTCTAACAAATGGGTTGAGGTTATTAGTTTTGGGTATCTAACTTGATTTGTTGTAATTAGAATAGTAATAATTGTAAGATATTATTTTAGAGAATTATGTATAATTCTGAAATCTTGGACTTCAAGTATTATTATTAAGGAATTTTTTATGTATTTTATTGATATTATTTCGAGGCTTTGCATTCTTTGGGTAATAACTTAGAGGATGTAGTCATGTTACGTTTTCAAATTTGGAATTTTCTAATTTTTAAATTAGACCCGGATTTAGGGCGTGACAGAAGTGGATGTAAGTTTTTCAATTGAACCACATTAACCTCTGTGTCTCCTTTGATTCTTATTGTTTACTTTCGTTCTTGTAATTGATCGTGTGTTTTTCTGTTTCAAGCGACTGAGAGTAATGGCAGAAGACAAAAAAATAAAGATTAATAAGTTCAATGGAAGCAACTTAAGATTTTGGAAGATACAGATCAAAGATTCTCAATATTAGAAGAAGCTACGTCAGTCTCTATTCAAGGAGAAACCGGAAACAATGTCTTAGGCAGATTAAGAGTTGCTAAATCGTTAGGCGCCTCTAGATATCGTTAGATTAGCTCTGGCGAAAAACGTCGCCTACAACATCTTCAAGGAGAAGAGGACATATGGTTTGATAAAAGCGTTATCAAACATGTATGAGAAGTCATCAACATCAAACATGGTATTTCGATTCATCAATTATCCGGTTTTAGAGTCATGTAGTTTTGCTTTAACCTTAGTTGTATCTATAAAAAGAGGCAAATTAGGGTGTTATTGAAATCTATCTGTATAACCCAGAAAATGGCATGAGAGACATGTAATAGAATTAGGGTGTGAGTAGAACCTTAATTGAGGCATGAGTGAGAGTTAAGAAATTGAATTCTAGTGCAGCAGTGAATGTAAGTCTTTTGACCAAACCCCGTAAATCCATGAGTATCCTTTGATTCTTGTTGTTTACTTTTGTTCTTGTAATTGTTTGTGTGCTTAAATGTTTTGATTTTTCTAGTAATTGGCATTAGAGTTTCAAATTAGTCGTTTGGGCATTTCTGTCCAAACAACAGGTGTACTGCTCCTAAAGGAAAGCACCATGACAACACAGTAAATGCAACACAAGAAGATATGATGATGCGATAATATATTTTATTAAAAGTAATGTTGAATCCTAGATCATGGATTCTAATGCATTCTTTCGTGCTTCTTCTTGCAAGAATTTGATGTAAATTTCAGAGTTGGGAATTTTAGCAAAGTTCGTCTAGCAGACGATGTAACTTTAGATATCACATGCATGAAATATGTAAAGTTTAGAACTTCTGTTGATCTATATGGACACTAAATTTCACTTAATCTTTGTTTTTTTTCATCACTAGAATCAAAACAAATACAAATTATATCAATTAGCTCAATATGTAATAATAAAAAAAAAAAAAACATAAGAGAATTCAATGCAATGATCATAGCTATTTATGATTATCAAATTTTCTCACACCTAATCTATGTTTCTCCTCAAACATATATCAATTCAATATACCAACTTTCCTCTTACTCCCTTTTCATCCATTTTAATATCCAAGAATTAATCCCCCACAAGCTAAACTCAAATCAATATAAAAAATAAAAAATAAATAAAAAGAGAGAGCATTCATAAGATTTATTTTAACAAAAACTCAAGGATCTCATCAATTTACCAAAATCAAATGCAACAACACTAGATTACAATGAGGTACGCTTTCTTTTTAGATTCTTTATTAGATTGAAATAGTTTTTTAAAAAATATATATTTATGATAATAATAAAATAAATAGTATTTGGGGCCAGCTGTATTTTTGTGATTTGACTAATGTTTCAATTTGGATTTGAAATATTTTTTAATGAAAAAAGCCTGGTGAATGGCCCAAAGTAAATTATTAAAAAAAACATGTAGCCCAATAATTAAGTCTAAAAAAGTCAAACTTGTTGTAATGAATGGGCTCTGATTAATTCTCGGTCATTGAGACTTCTTAATGGGCCCTGAGATTTTTTTATTATTCCAAATGGATTATTAATAATTTTTAGACCACAAAAAAAAAAAGAAAAAAAAGAATTGTTAATAATTTTAATTACATTCATCAATCATGGTATTTAAAAGTAATTATTGATTGCACTAAAATGGAAAATATTTTAGTGTCATAAAATTCTATATGATTTAAAGATAATGTAATCAAAGACGTAACATAGTAGCTTGGGGAGTTGGTAAGTGAACTCTTAATGCTTTCCCAGAGCGGATGGTCGAGGTTTTGAATCCCCTGGGTGGTTAAGGTTATGTTAAAAAGCTCTGGGTTAGGCCCTCACCCTCGAGTAAGAGTTGAACTCTGCGAGCGCAAAGCCGAGTTCGGAATAGTCGACCCGTGTGAGTTCGAATACCGGATGCTTAAGAAAAAAAAATGTAATCAAAGACCCCAAAAAACTTGTATATTTAGAAGAAAAATTGACATATTTAGTTCCTAAACTATAAACAATGATGGAATTAATTTATATTATAAAATTTTAATTTTAATTCATTTTTAAATAATATGATATTAATATTTTTGTCAAATTTTTGTGAGATTAGCTATTAGAATTCAAATAAATCATTTTTCTCATGGCATTTTTTTCAAAGTTGAAATATGTCGTGCGAATGATCACAAATTCAGTCAGGATTGAATTATTATTTCCAATGTAAAGGATGAATCGGTACTTAAAGAAGGGTCGATACGTGACCATGTTGGATGGGGTGCAACTCACGTATGTAAATAAATTTGTATACTTTAGTTTTGAAAAGATAAAAATGAAAATGTTGTTAGATAAATTTTTTTGAATTTTAAAAATTAATTTCACACCAAAAATAAAATGACAAAAAGATCAATTTCACATTATTATTATTAAACAATTCACGAATTATTTAAATTAAAAAGTTATAATAGGGACCAATTGTACTAATTACTTATTGTTCAAGGACTACATTTGCCAAATCGTCTATCTATAAATGATTTTTATTAGTGTTTTGGACAATGTATTAGAAAATATTCTAAGAGATATCGCCCTAAATAAAATATATAAAATTATTGTACTTGTGCATTTTTTTTTATATAGTGATGGTGTCCGGGTTTTCACCCGACTAATCCAACACTTGAGATCTAGCAGCACTTTGGTTGGACTTGGGTGTCGAACCCCCAAAGGGGCGGTTGGGGGAGCAGGCTCTTGCTACTCGGCCACACAACCGTAGACTGCTCGTGCTTTTACTTATGCATTTTTTGTCCAAAACAGCAAAAATATCAAAATCTAATTTATTTAGGATCTAAAATTTTAAAATAAAATATTTATAACCAAACTAACCAAAACCTTAAATATATGAAACTAAATCTACCAATCTATCTAAAAAAAAATAACAAATATTTTTAAACAATTAAAATAGAAATAATTGACATAAGCATTCTTTCATTTTCATTTCTAAGTAGGTCAACCAAAATAAGTTTTTGCACATCATGCTCCTCTACTTAATATATATATATAAAGGTATATAATATCGTGGGTGTACTTTTTCAAATAGAGAAATAATTCATATAAATTACCATTTGTATACAAACTATAATAACAACAATGATACAATTGTTGCACCATGAATGAATTTATAATTATTATATACATAATAAAACATTTAATTAAATACTAATAATAATAATAAAATCAACCTTCAATGATAGTAATTATTTGCAAAATCCTTTATACAAAATTTCTAGAGTGTGGTATAAAGACAATCAAAACTTAAATAAATTATAAATAAAATAATGGCAAAAATTGCACCGTCAATTCCAATATTAAAAAATGGAGTGAGGTGAGGTGGGGTGGGTCTTCATGATTGAAATGTCAATTCATGATTCAAAAGAAATTACAAAAACTTCCAAAGGATACTAATTATTATTTACCATCAAAAGAAATAATAATAATTGACTTAATGCACAATCAGCCCTACAAAACTCTTTTAGTTTAAATGAGGTTATATATTTTTGTTAAACGCAAGATGTATCCTAATGAGTTCAAAATTATGGAAATGTACTTTAAAATAATCCACATCCAAATTAATTCTCATTCAATTCCTTGCGGGAATAAACTCTAACTTTAAATTTTAAACAGTTGCATACATGAGTTGAAGTTCAAACCTGCAATATCACTTAAACTAAGAGAGGTCCATAATTTCAACTTGTATTTATGTATGTATTAATTATCAGCTTGATTAGAAAGAGAATTAGTCTAAATAGATATAATTTAAAAATAGTATATATATATATATATATATATATATATATATATATATAGTTAAGATTCATTCAAAACTCATATTGTGCTATAAAGAATATAAATATTAATAATTACATTTAAATAGTAAAAATAAAAAAAATTTAAAAAAAATAAAAGTGAAGAATTAGTGTAATGAACTGTAAATAAAAAAGAGTAAAAAGTAAAAATAGTGAAGGAATAAACATAATGATGACGCGTGACTGAGTTTATTTAACATTCTTTTTTGGGCTCAGAAGTCTGAGAAATGGCCCACAGAGTCAGACTAGTCATTGTCCGATGTTACGAACTATTTTATTGGGCCCTTCCTTCCTCGTGTGTATTCACACTGGCCCATTTTCTTTCTTTCTTTCTTTCTTTCTTTTTTTTGTTTGTTTTAATATTATTATTTTTTTATATATTTATTTTTATGATACGATAGGTTTCGGATGACCTCAATTAATGCAACACCATTAAATCATATTTACTTTCAAATTAATTTTCATTCGAAGTGAATAGTTTTTTTTTAAAATTTATTTATTAAGGACAAGAGGTATTTTAGATGAGTCTTAAATTATGAAAAACACATTTAAATCAAATTTACATCTAAATTAATTCTCTATTCGAACCGTCCAAGCTGAATAGGTTTTTCTTTTCTTTTTTTTTTTTTTTTTTTACTAAAGGCACGAGGTATCCTAGATGTGAATCTCAAAGACTAATCCTGTTTGAGCCGGGTTGATCTCTTACGAGAGGAAACTCTAATCTTAAATTTAAAGAATTACATACATGAGTCGATGTTCGAAACCTCAATTAAGTTAAAGAGCTCCTTACCAGTTACCTAGGTCTTGAGATTAGCTCAACATGTTTTTTGGGAGAAATAAATTCTAATTTTAAATTTTAAATTTTAAACGATTCAAACTTTGTGCGTGAGTTATAAATTATTAATTTTGTAATTTTAATTGTGGGTTAGCCCCACATTAAGTTTGGATTATTATGAAGAAGAAAAGGATTTTAGAACAATCAAATCAAAGGGTCAGAGTCTATATAGTATTTTCCCTACGAGGTTATTATATTATTTAATTATACGCAGAACTTTTTATATGGTAAAAAAAAATTCATGCATAATTAATTTAATTACGTGCCTTGCGCATGAGCATGAGTGGCACGGAGAAATAATCTCCCAAAATCTACAAGTGATTATGCTTAACATATCTATATATATATATATATATATATATATATATATATATATATATATATATATATATATATTTGTAGATATATATATATATTGAGATTGTATATGTATTTCTTTTCTTACCACTTCCTAGAATGTACTTTTACTTTCTTACCCCCTAAAAGTTATGTACTTTTATTTTTTAATAAATTTTGATCAAAATTTATTAATTATTGACAAAAATAATTAATTTAGACGTTCAAAAATACATAAAGAATCAATTTATTTAAAAATAAATTATAACAAACCCAAATAATCAAAATTACTAAATGGAACAATTATCCTTTATTTTATTTTTGTGGAAATGTATATCGTAGCCGTTTATTATGGGATATAATTGGTCCTTTAGGAAACTTTTACTCAGAAATATTGATGGCTACGATGAAGAAAATTATGAAGAAATCTGATCTTTTTATTATTATTTTTTTTCTCAAGAACAATAAAAAATAAAAAACGTGCATGATTAAAAGTTTAACAGTGTATGAAACACGATTAGCGCACGGATCGAACTAAAGTTAATATTCAACACACACACATATATATATATATATATATAATAATTTCTAAATTAATTGTGCATTATTACGTGATAACAATATGGATTTATCAAATGCTAATATATATATATATAATTTTGTGGATATAATTTTTGTTTGTTGAATCTTAACATTTATAACCTTTTTTAATACTAAATAATTATTTAATTTTAAAAAAAATAAATTAAAATAATAAGAAATTAAAACTTCTTGAAAGATTTCTCCATTTTTTTCTCTTCTCTCTAGCTTGCTTGCTCCACCTACAATTTTTTTTTAGTGAAGTACACTAACGAGCTTCACAAATTAAAAAGGTGAAGCAGAATTGGTGAAAATGGAGGATCCACTTTACCATTAAATTATATTTTGTGAACATATATTTTAATACAATTTTTGTTTTTGTTTTTTTTTTTTTTTTTTAAGCGGTATTCATTATAAGGGAAAACAAATACAACACAGAAACAAACGAAAGCATAAAACAAGCAAGAAACAGAAAGCAAAGAACATCTAAACTATCGGGTCCCCCATATCAGCTTCCGTTACACAAGGAGGAAGAGCTTCTATAGGGGCCGAACCAAAAAACGAAACCTCCTTGGCCCACTTAGCCATGGAGTGGGCACAATTGTTGCAAGAACGTGGACAAAAATTAAGGAACCAAAGACGATGGTTCAGCAGAAACCGTCTACCAGCAGAGATCGGAGGGAAAGCTCTCCAATCTTCGAATTCCTGCAAACCTTGCAACGCCAAAATAACAAAAGCAGCGTCACCCTCAAAAACTGCTGCCTCAATTCTCATATCCTCTGCAATCTTAAATGCTTGGATTACAGCTTCAATCTCAGCTCCAAAGGAACTTGGAGACTCGGAGCTGCTTGTCCAAGCGCCCAGAATAGCTCCTGAATCATTCCTCAAAACCACTGCAGTAACCGTAATTCCCTCCTTATATGCGGCATCAAAGTTGAACTTCAGCATTCCCGTTGAAGGGGCTTGCCACCTTGTGTGTGATATGCTTAGGTCCTTCATACGGCGGGCCAAATTACGATGTCGTGCAGCTCTCCAAAGTATCGACTTGTTGTAAGGTTGACTGTTCGACTGACTTCCGTCCAGTCCGGATGGGCAGCTCCCTTCCATATCCGATTTCCGTGCATCCATAATTGTTCAAATGCAACTGCCAAGAACGTAATCATTTTACCTTGCTCCTCCGAATTCACAGGAAAGGGATTATTCTTTCCAATTATCATCCCGATCCATTGTTCAACTTCAAGATCATGGAAGGTGTCAATGCGAATTTGCCATTGGGAATTCCACCAAAGAATTTTAGCAATGGGGCATCTCAGCATGAGGTGATTTAAGGTTTCTATTTCCTCTCCACAAAGATAGCAAGACTCATCGGTGGATGGGATGACTTTGCGTAATCTGTCCAAAGTTGGAATAGTTCCAGCCAACATTTTCCAATACCAGGATTGGAGCCTACCATGTAACTTTAAACTCCATATCTGCTTCCAGGATATCTTGAGGCTGATGGTTGTCTCCTAGTCTTTCTTTGATGATAAGGTGGTAAGCCGACTTAACCGTAAATGCCCCCGACGTGGAGGGTGCCCAGAGAAGTCTGTCTTGCTCCCATTCTAGGATGGGAGTATTGATGATAAGTCTCGCTAATCTGTGGGGAGAAATTAGAGAGAATTTTCCGTTCATCCCATTGGCATCCATTAGGGAGCATCAAGTGGCTGACAAAGATCAAATTTGGAGGGATTTCCGTTGATTCAGGGATTCTGAAATTTGGGAGTTGAGGGAGCCATGGGTCGCCAATAATACGCACCGTCGATTGTGCCCCAATCTGAAAAATACAGCCCGCCTGTAGTAGGTTCAAACTCTGTTTTATACCACCCCGGATCCAAGAAGAAGATATAGTTGTTCTCTCCGTGTCTAGAACCCGTCTACCCCTCAAATATTTCGAACGAATGAGTTGTATCCACAATTTAGGCTCGTTCCTGTGGACATTCCACGCCATTTTGGCAACCAGAGCCAAATTTAAATCCCTCATCCTTCCGATCCCCAAAACCCCCATCAGATTTGGGCAAACATATGTCACTCCAAGCCTTCAAATGTAGGATAAATAAATACAATTTTTGTTTAAATATAGGATATATATTAAAAAAATTATATAAACAAACATTCACTTCAGGTTGGTTTTCCAGGTTAAATTTGGATAACTTTTTATGTAAGATAGGTTTTAAGATTAAAGATTTATCTTATAGTCTATAAAAGTTGGATAATTTATTTATTTATTTATTTATTTTTTTGATAAGTATAAAAGTTTGATAACTTAAAATATTATAAATAAAAATCAGTGATATATTTTTTTTATTGTATCAAAAGTTTAATTACTTAAAAAAATAGAAATAAAAATAGAAGATGTATTTTATATTAAATAAAAAGTTTAGTTTCACCTAGAATTCTGTAATAATCTACCTCTATCGTTTTTTGTCGGAAGCTGACACAGATTTCGTTGAAAGAAGATATGGATGAATTTGAGACCAAATTAAGTTAAAGAGTTCTGAGAAAAGATGTGCAATTTTTTTTTTTTTTTCTTTAACAAGATGAACCACGTATTTAATACGTAATGACACGCAAAATAATAGATATATAAAAAAATCAAAAAAAAAAAAGAAGATATATATATAAAATGATAAATCAAAATTAAGGGAGAAAAAAAATATATTGTTATGAATCCTGAATAATTATTGAATTACTGGATGTCAATCGAATAGAGTATTATAAATCTTGAAGATTCATCGCATCGAATATAGTGTTATGAATTTCGAAGATTCATCGCATCGAATAAAGTGGTATGAATATCAAAGATTCATCGTATTTGTGGATGTACTTAAAATAGAGGAGATATGTATCACCTATAATGTTTATCTCTAAACTTGATATCCACAAAACATTTAATTCAGGATGATATGTGTTACCTTTGATATTTATCTCCTCCCCTTTTTATCCCTAAAAATAGAGGACTTCATATCTTTTGTAGACACACCAAGAATCATAAAAAGAAATATAATAATATTCTATTCTAATATTTTTCATCTTATTAGGTTTATATAATTTGATAATATATATATATATATATATATATATATATATATATATTTTGAGTAAGGAAAATGACATTCTTTTACACTGTTTTAAAAAATGTTAGGAAAAGGAAGTCTTATCTTACCAAGAAGAATAGTAAAGACAAATAAATCACACCGTCAAACTAATCATTCATAATGATAATCTTATTCTAATTTCTTACATAAAAAACCCTACTTTAATGAAAGCAGACAAAAATGGTACAAATTTCAAAGTAATGAATTAACTATTAATCTTCTTTTTGTCTAAAAAAGAAAATGTAAATTATATGTATGTATGTATGTAAATGTGAGTGGAACTATGAATAGAACAAACGTGATTAGAGAAAGTCAATTATAATCGTTGGATTTCCAAACTTCTAAAATTATATATAATCACTCTCTAAAGTTTAATCAAATCATTGTTTTGATCCTACCATTGTTTAAACTTTTAGCCGTGGAATAAGGAACAAATAAAGCAAATCATCACATATAATTTATACATATAATATATATTACAACAAATGTTGTAGTCAATGTTAGTTTTCTTTCCTCCTTTTTTTTTTTTAAAAAAAAAAAAAAACTTAATTGATTTGAGTATTCTTATTTGGGTGTCTTACTTGACTTTCTAAGTAAGGGACTTGAGTTATATTACACAATATAAACGATTTTATGCTGTAATTTTATCTAAGTGTTATAGTCTTAAAAATCTTTTCCCACATATTTCTTCGGATTAATCAATCAAGATATCATATTACAAAAATGTTAGTTCTTTCTCAGGATGATAATGTGGTTGAGATGACTTTCTTTTCTTAAAAACTGTTACACAACTTGTTATGTTAAAAGGTTCTTAATTGAACTCATTTTTGGAATGTTTTTACTTTTGAGGTTATCCTCACAAATCTTTTCTTAATTAGTTAATGAGATATTATGTAAAATAAATAAATAAATAAAATTGTTTTTTTTTTCCAATTTTACTGCTATGTATTAACTATAACTAAGTAAGAATTATTCACAAATTCCAAAATGGACTCAGCAAATGTAAAAAGCGGACAGCAAGATTAAAAAATTTCACTAACTTCTAGGCTACATTTTTTTTTTTTTTTATAAGTGGAATTTCATTAAAAGAAAAAATTATACATCCGAATGATTAAAATCATTCATGGTGATAGAACAAAACACCAACCTAAAACTAGGTAGAGACAAAAAACTCAACCTAAAAAAATTAGGTGAGTCGAAAAAAACTAAACACAAAAATAACAAAACAACAAGAAAGACAACTAAAATCTTATCTAGATATTCAATAACTCAACCGCCAAACACAAAACTCAACTGCATGGTGGGTTTGATTTCGCCTTCTTCCTTTAACAATAACTTAATCCATCCCGGGCGTATCAAAAATTTCATAAGATGTCTAAAAAGAAGACAAAAATTAAACAAAGAGCCCGGATCTAAACGACTGGGTTTGACAAATTTTTCTTCTAAGAGAAAAAAATAGAACCGATATGTAGATATCGGTGGAGAGCAATGCATTGAGAAGTGAAAGGTAGAAAGAAAATTAAAGAAAAAGACTAAAAGACTAAAAAAAAATACTCAAAAAAAAGAAGAAAACACAAGAAATAAACAAGAACAAAAAAAATGAGAGAACTCCGGCCAGGAGAGAGCTCTAGCCGGAGCTAAAAGCTCTCCCTTAGCCAGGATGTTACAAAAAGAAGGACACAATTGAAAAGGACACAATTGAAGGGAGGACGCAATTGTAAGGTAGAATGTTTTCGATGTCGGAAATATGGTCATTATGCATCCGAATGTTATACAAAGTTACCTTATGGTAAAGAAAGGTAACAGTGGTATCAGAGCCACTATATATATATATATATATAAACAGCAGTAGCAGTTTTATTTTCAGCAATCATGGCCACAGAATCCACCTTTGATGGTCACTATGACCATTGGAGCATGCTAATGGAAAATTTTATGCGGTCGAAGGAATATTGGACAGTTATTGAATTAGGGATATAAGAGCCACCAACAGGTGTAGTCTTGACGGAAGCCCAAACTAAAGGATTAGAAGGCAAAAAACTAAAGGACTTGAAGGCAAAAAAGTATTTGTTTCAAGCCATTGATCGTCCCATCTTGGAAACTATTCTTTGCAAAGAAACTTCCAAGGATATCCGAGACTCTTTGAAGAAGAAGTATTAAGGTTCTTTGAGAGTGAAGCGTGCACAGCTTCAAGCCTTTAGGAGGGACTTTGAGATGTTAGCAATGAAGGAGGGAGAATTTGTCACCGATTATTGCTCCAGAACCATGGAGATTAGCAACAAGTTGCGTATCCATGGCGAGAGGATGACCGACATCACCATTGTGGAAAAGATTTTGCGTTCTTTGACTCCAAAATTTAATTATGTTGTTTGTTCAATTGAAGAGTCAAAAGATATTGATGTTCTATCTCTTGATGAGTTGCAAAGCTCTTTATTGGTCCATGAACAGGAGATGAAAAGAAGTTCAACAATAGAAGAACAAGCTTTAAAGGCCTCTATCGATACCCATTCTAACAATTTAAGGGGAAGGGGTAGAGGTAGAGGAAGAGGAAGGGAGATTTTGAAAAAGGGGATTCTAGCAGGGATTCCAGCAGAAATTTCAACAAAAATTTCAAACCAAATAATGATCAATCTCGCGGTAGAGGAAGTGATCAATCTCGTGGTAGAGGAAGTGATCAATCTCGTGGTAGAGGAAGAGCACGTGCTTTTGATAAATCTAAGGTAGAATGTTTTCATTGTCGGAAATATGGTCATTATGCATCCGAATGTTATACAAAGTTACCTTATGGTAAAGAAAGGTAACAGGGGAGAGGAGGGAAAGAGGTGGGGGGTGGCAGCTACCTTGGAGAGGAGGAGGAAATTAGAGTTTTAGTTTTAGTGAGAGAATATACTGATTTGCTTTTGAGAAACTTTTCTAGGCTACACGTTTGACAATTTACAAACGTAGGTACTCAATTATTATTATTATTATTATTATTATTATTATTATTATTATTATTATTATTTTCTTTTATGCGCCACAAATTTAGTAATTTTTTATATTTTTTTATCACTTCAAAAAAAAATTAAATTAATGATTACAAATTAAAAGTGAAATAATTTTAGTTAGGGTAAACCATCCAAGTCATACTTGAATTATTTGGGATTCCGAGTTTTGGACCTAAACTTTTTTTTTTTCAAATCTTGCACTCCAACTTTAAAAAGTCACTTCTTTTGTACCTCTGTCCAAAAATTTCGTAGGAATGAGTAATTCTTTGGCCTTTTTTCTCTTTTAATTTTTTTTTCTTTTGGTAGGAATGAGTTGAGGACAGAGCAGTTTGTTTTCTTTAATATAATTCTTGATTTTTATTTTGTTTCTTTAAATTTTTGGTATGAAATTTTATCGTGTTGTGGTGGTGGAAAGAGCAAGAAGAAACATAAAGAAGAAAAAGAATTAGGGTTTTTTTTCATAAATGATAAAAAATATAACTTTTATATATATATATATATATGAATCTATTTCCCCAAATGACAATATAAGTAATCTAGCTCAGCGGTGTAATTCGTGCTGATTAATCATGTGATCACATGATCAATCCTCTCCTCTTGCACATTTTCAAAAAAAATTCCTAATAAAATATAAAAAAATACTCTTAAATGAAAAGACAAAATACTCCTGAACTCAAAAAAAAAAATCCTTAAAAAAATTCTCCTAAAATAAAATGAAAAAGGACAAAAATTCTCCTAAAATCCTTTTAGTTATATATACTGAAAAATACTTTAAATTTAGTTTTCTTTTAAAAGGTATATTACCATGCTACTATTTTAACCATGAAATTGTTTGAGAAAAATATAAGAAAAATAAGCATAACAATAATAATATGATAATTGGCTTTTCAAAAAAAAAAATAATAATTGGCTTCAAGATGTGTATCGGATGCTACTTCTCTAAAGACATTATTTATTCTATATAATTCACATTTATAATACAATGAAGATAAACTAATGAGAGTATTTGATATTATATGAATTTTTTATAATCTGTTAATCCCTATTGAAGATATTTACTCTACAATAACCAATATTAACAATTTGTATAAACGATAAAAACTACACAAGATATAAAGATGTATCTTTTTGACAAACCTCTCCTTTCGGATAATATATTATTTATAATATATGTTATCTCTTTTATAGATATCTTTTCATAACCGAACTCTTCTAATTTTTGGTTTATTGAACCACCAAAATTGTTATAACATTTTGAAAATGTTCCTACAATCCTCAACCATTTTCAAAATAAACATTTACAAAAATTTTGTAAGTTATATGCATAAATAAATGTATCTTACGATTTGAACATTTACTTAATAAAATATCAATACAATATACCTAAACAATATGATAGTATAAACTTTGAACCAATTGTCTTTATTGATAAATTATAGATACAATCGCACATAAAACTTAATATATCAAAACACTACCCTTATTGAATGACATATTTAATAATCTTGTGTCTATATCTTTCATGAGTGTATAGAGTAAAACCTTTAAATTCTTTGAAGAGACTAACTTTACACTTATATAGGTGAATCTATATCAAGTACCCCCACATCTATGGCACTTTGACAATCTTTTCTTGTCTTTATTTTTGACAAATTTTTCTATAGATTCATTAAGAATTTAAAATTCACCCTCCTTTTAATACATGTACCAAGCATTAATTAACCTTGAAATAAATAAAAATATTTTAATACTTGCAATTACAATAATGACATACTTTACTTTTTGAACTTGAGACTTGAAGTAATACCAACGTCAAGAAAAGGTTTTGTCATTGGTAATTTGTTGAAGTAGGCTTTAAACCATCCCTTTTAGTTTTATTTACAACTTCCCTTGTTAAGGCTTTTTTGTAAATAAATTTGTTAAAATATTGTTTGATTGCACGTAATCTATAATTATAATAGAGATTAAATTTCTAATATAACTATGACAAAATTTAGATTTAATTTTTCATATTACACATGCATGTGATTTGCAAATTTCATTACTTGTATACCAGTCTACCTTTTTATTTCTTTAATATTTTTATTTTATTTATTTAATTATTTTAAATGAAACCTTTCTTACAATAGATTGTGAAATCTATTGTTATATCTATAAACATATTTGGATATTAAAACCTACAAATTTCAATATAGGTTTTCATTATAAACACTTTCATCAAACATTCTAATTAATCAGAAAGTTAAGAATTCCCTTGAATACGAGTAAAGACCACACTATCAACTTTCTCCTAGAATGAATCTTAAGAATATGACATTTTTAATGGAAAATTGACAAATTTCAACCCTTAAGTTATATAATTTTTGTGATTTTATCCTTATTTAAAATGTTTAAACTATTTCATCCCTTATCGGTTGGCAAGTTTCATCCTTTTATCATTAAATTCATGGTCAACTTTCAGTCAACATTTATAAATTTCTTTTATATAAAACAGAAATTAAATTAAAAGGGTAAAAATGAAAATAAAAAGAAATAGACGCTACGATTTGGCAATGGCAGAGCCCACTACTAGAACTTGTCCAACAGCTCACAGATTTGCTAAGGCAAGGAATGAATTGAAAGTTGAAGTAAGGGATAGTTTGGTGTTGACTCAACAAAGTATGAAGAAATATGATACTCATCATGGACATGATGTGCAATTTGAGGTAGGTGAGTTAGTGTTATTAAAATTGACTCCTCAAATTTGAAAAAAAAAAATCACCAAAAAGGTTGTTTATCATGGGTTGATACCTTAATATTATGGTCCATTCGAGGTGACCAAGAAAGTTGGTGATGTTGCTTATAAATTTAAGCTTCCTAACAAGTTAAAAATTCATCCTACTAATTTTCATTTTAGTTATTTAAAAAAGTTTAATAAAATGAATTTGAAGGCAAAAGCCAAAAATTTAGGAAGGCATCACCAGTAATTCAAAAACAGTTCGACAAAATCCTGGAGAAAATTCAAGACCATAGGACAATGGGGCAGAGTTATAAGGAGAACCAAAGGACTGACTTCCTTGTGCACTAGAAGGGCGAGTCCGAGATTGATGCTATGTGGGAAATAGATGTGACCATTTGGCAGTTCGAAGATCACATTGCTGATTATTGGAGGAAGCAAAGATCGACGAGGACATCAATGACTTCAAGTGAGAGAAGTATGTGAGACCCTTTGTCCCAAGGCATGGGGCAACCCCAATAGCGTCGGGCCAATATTGTGTACAGACATGCGCACTAGGGTTTGCTTATGTGCCAAACTATATAAAGTACCGAATTATGTATGTGGATTGAGTTGTGTGCCATGGTCGGTTGGTCGGGCTGAGTATTATGTCATGAGCATTGGTACAAGTTCAAATCCTTGTTGGAGTTGGAGCCCTACTCGAAGCGGAAGTCCTAAACGGTTTGGAAGACATAATATGTGGGTTGTGATCCGTGCGGGACAACCCTAAGTTCTGCCTAACCTTAATTGTGTCTATCAATAGGGGCAACTTTTGCACAACATTGGCAGAGCGGGCAGTGCAATAGATAAGCATTGAGAGGAAACACTTGTGAGTTAGATAGGATAATTGTATGCATTGTATTCTATTATTGACCTTATGTTCTTGGTTGAGCAACCTTTGTTCATAGGTGTTCAAAATCGTGTAATCCTTATTTGTTTGTTAATATAGAAATAGTTGGGCAAATTTGTTCGTACTTGCTTGTATTTTTCCCTTCTTTTGCTAAATTTCTCAATTTCAATCAAGTGTCAATGTTTTATGCTTGACACTTAAAGAAAAAATTTGAGTGTTTATTTTGGTGGATAACCGGGAGAGCACTTCGTGACAATCACCACCTTACAAATAGAGTAATCTACGTCCAAAAAAAAAAAAAGAAAAAAAAACTAACTAATCTCTTCTAAGTAATAAATGCATGCAAATAAGAATATAATCTAGCAAATTCCTCGTAATTGTTGTGTTGGATGTGCTTGTTTCTGATGTGAATATATGGTGTAACATAAATTGAAGTTGAAGCTAAATCAAATCAGTAACAATTTTGTGAATTATAATTGTAAGGTATTGAAATTGAATTAATACGGCCGGTTTGTTCACAATACAGCAAATAAGTTGTTATAAATTATGTATTCATGTGTGACATAGAACAAAAGCGTCCAAACAATGTAAACAAAACAAACACAAAAATATGTTAATACATTATACCAATGATCATATGTTAATAAAAAAAACATTTGAGAATATACTCCCAACGTGTTTGCACATATTAAATTAAGAGTAGTACTGTCGTTCATATCATTAAACAAATGAATCACATTTTAAAACAAACACAAATTAACTAAATACGTAAGTGTAACCTAAAGTAGACAATAGTACCCACTTTTGCAGGAGCTTTGATAAGGTTGTCTTCGATAGAACAAGCAATTTCCCCCAAAAAAAATAGAAGCAATTATTAGTTATATGTATATAGTTAACAATTAATGTTCCGTGGATTAGGAATTAATTACTTAAGTATCTATATATTTAATATATTGTATGTATGTATGTAAAAGGATATGCTTGTATAGTTGTACTGTCGGAATTTGAGGGGGGAGAAAAATAAAAGATTTTTTGCTGGCCACTCTTGAATATTTTACAATAAAATGAGCCTTTGGGCCAAAAGGAGCAAAACTTGTGTAGTTTTGCTTCATGCAACTTGTCTAGGTCGCGGGGAGTACAAGAATTTGGTGATATTATAAAATATACTTCTGTGTATATATGTATATGTAAGTATGCATGCGGCTGTGTATATATAAATACTACTCCAGAAATAAAGAACATTCACTTTAGTCCCCACATGTTTAGGGTGCATTTGGAGAAAATAAATAAATTCATTTTTTACCAAATTGGAGGATTTTTGTGTAAAATTAAATATGTTATGTCTAGAATATATATATATATATATACATATGTTATGTAATCGATTACCACTTTAAAAAAAAAGTAAAATTATTCGGGTGATTCTACACCAGATAAGAATTGTATTTTTTTTTTTCTTCTCTAAAAACTCCCTGCTAACTCTAAAATTGTAATTTTATCTAAATATAAGCATATATTTTAAATAAAATAAAATATTTTTAAAAATAAAAATTTGTCTAAATGGGCCCTTAATCTTTAAGTGGAATTGATTTTTTGACTCAATGTTGGACAGGGTTTAATCACTTATATCAATATAGCAAAGTAACTATTATACATTTACTTGCTTACATTATAATATTAACTATACAATTTTTCGTTTGGATTCACTATTATTTACTATATATACGTGCGATTTTGGGTTACTAAAAATTTTATATATATATATATACTTAAAAATAACTTTTTTTTTTTTATGAATTAGATGTACTTGATGAGCTTTAATTGTAGGTGGCGTTTTAAGTTATGCTCACATCTAAATTAATTCTTGTTTGAGCTGATTAGCAAACTAAGTTTCTTGGAGAAGATAAGTTCTTCTCACAAACTTTAAACAATTGCATAAATCATAAATCAGTGCAAGTTTGAACCTACAATTTCAATAAACTTTTTGAATTTAAACCACAAAAATCTCGAGATTAAAAAAAAAAAATATATATATATATATATATATATATATATAAAAGACTATTAACAAATTCACTAGTTAGGAAAATAGCTTAAAAGCCCATATAGCAGTTCCTCTTTTATATATGTTAATTAATCCGAACTTTTTTCAAATCATCATTTTTTATTTAAATACAAATCCCGAGATTTAATGAAAGAAAAAAATAAGCTTGGGATTCCAATAGAAGCACTAAAAAAATTCTGATAAAAAGGAGGCAAATGGAATCCAAAATTACAACATTGCCATTTTTACAGCATCATCATAAATATTCCAATTGTAGAGAAAATGATGAGATATAATTACGATACCCACCGATAAAAATTCTCGGCCTTTTTTTTCCTTTTTTTTTTTTTTTTTTTTTTTTTTTTTTTTTTTGTAGATTAGTATACTTTAATTCCCTCAATCATGCCACAAACAACTGTTGATTGCACCGTTTTTATTATTACTATTATTTTTTTATTTTTTATTTTTTTTTTACTGTGATCTATTTACAGCTGTGAAGATTAAAAAGAGAAGAAAAAGAAACAAAGAAACGTACGGTTATTCTACGAATACATTTTTTTGTATACTTTATTAATTAAATAATCAGTACGATATGAAGACATTACGTGCACAACTGCATCAAAATCATATACGATATAATATATATATATATATATATATATATATTTTATATCATCTCACCCTGTAATAAATGGCAATGTACAGTACATTGATTGAAATTTTACTAACTCCTACCATAAAATTATGTGACAATATATCCACACGAGATCATAAGATTTTTTTTTTTTTTTCAAGTATTTTTGTTCAAAGAAAAAAGTTTTAATTTTGATTCAAAAATATGAAAAATACCTCAAATTTATAAAAATAAAAAAGGAAAGCATAGGAAGCTGTTCTTGTTCATGCAAAAGAGAGAGAAAGAAGAAAAGAGAAGTCTTTGCAGATATTAAATACAAATAATATTTATATACCAATCTCTTATATTGATCGACTGTGAAAAATGTATGTCGTATATTTACACAAATCGTCCCACAAGAACCAGAAAGAAAGCAAAAAATGGATATATATATATATCTTTGGATCGATATCACTAAAAATTGGCCTTGAACTTCTGATCTCCATGAGAATGGAGAAAGAAAATGGAAAAAAGATCAGATTCACCCACATGGAGCTACCTAGAGAGAGAGTAATAAAAAAGAAAAAAGGAAAAACCCTAACACCAAACCTTGTTATCAAAGCTAAAGAATCAGTACTCAACAAAAGCCCACCATGCCCATGTGCATTCTATATATATATATATATATATATATTATAATTATTTTATCATCATCTCACCGCCAACATCACCACCACCAGATAGTGATGATCACCAAAAAAGAACCATCATTTATGTCGTCCCTTTAATTCCTTCTTCTTTTTCTTCTTGTTCTTCTTCTTCTTGTTGCTGTTGTTAACAAAAAAGAAAAAAATAAAAATAAAAATACACTACCGCCGATGATCTTCAAGGTAGTCTCCAACTTTGTAGTCCAATCTCATTGTGCTTCCGCGATGGACCGGATGCCGGAATAGGGAACCTCTTGGGCATGAAGTTGAAGAAATGGCCGGAATTCTGATCATTTGGCCGGTTGTTGTATTTAAAGACTTGTTTAGAGGTTCTTGTGCCATTACAGTGACCGATTAAGAAGACTAAAACCAAGAAGAACCAAAGAAGATACATTAATAATAATGAGGATCTTCTTCTCATTATGAAACATGAATATTGGTTCATTTTTCTTCTTTCTTCTTTCTTCTTTCTTTCTTCCTTCTTCAAAACTATATTATGAATGAAGGTGATATATATTTCAGGTTTTGATGGGAGAATAGGAATTAGAAAGGGTCAGAAGAGCAGGAAACATGGACAAAATCGAGAATGAGGAGGCAGGTTTTCTTGGGTGGAGAGAGAGAGAGAGAGAGAGAGAGAGAGAGAAAGTTTAAGCGAAATCAGATGCTTCTACAACTGGTGGTGATATTTAGAAGGTAGCAGAAAGTTGAAAAAAAAAAAAGGAGCTTTTTTGAAAGGGTCATAAGGGGATGATGTTAGAGCGAGCTGGGTGACTGTGCCTGGAATGAGTAGAGAAAGGGAGCGGAAAAATAAAATTGGAAACAGAAAAAATATTTTCTTTTTTGATTAGATTATGTTAGGTTTTCTCATTTTTACCATTCCACGGATTAAGAAAGAAATAGAGAAAGAAACTTTTTCTATAAAAGGGGTAAATCTCCTTCGATTTGAGATATTCAAAGGAAAGAATTTTATAAATAAGTTATTTTTACCTCTGAATTTTAGTGTTATAGGTGTGAAGAAAGAAATTGTATGATCATAACAATTTTTCACATATTAGAATTTTTTTTTTAACAATTTATAATAAATATCAAATTTATGATTTCATGTAACATTCACAAATTTAGTTGACAGAAAGGATTTGAAAATAAAAGGAAAAAAAAAAAAAAGTTGACATAAAGGAAAAAACTTGAAAAAGCTAATCTCTAAATTTTGTTTATTCACTTTGTCAAATGGCAAAGAAAAAGCAAGAAAAGGGAAAGTGGGGAGTACGTAGGGTTATGTCATGTTATAAGGTTAGGTGAGTGTTTGGTCCCATTGCATATTAATGGCCAACTAAGGTTTCATCTTTTTTTTCTTTTTTGTTTTTCTTCTTTTTGTTGACACTTGTTTTTAGTCCCTCGTAACAAGAAAACCTGTCCCTTAGTAACAGTTCTCCTTTTTGTAGGGTTTGATTGATGCTCATTGTTCCTGTCTTTCTTTCTTTCTTTCCTTCTCTTTCTCTCTCTCTCTCACGTGTTGAGTGAGAGAAAAAGAGAAAAAAAACAGAAGATAAAAAGAGAATTGATATGCCTTTGCTAATAGGGCAAACCAAGAAACAAGGTTTCCCGTTTATGAAACAAGTCTTGCATTTGGGGACCTCTGCTGGTAATATGTACATTAGGGCTTCCAAATTTGTACATGTAACTTATTATTAAGTTAACAATTAAGATTAAAAAGTTAGAATAATTATCGAGTTTGTGTATTTCTTTTTTAGAAGTGGGTTCATTATGATATTTACATGTTATTGTAAAAAATTATGAATATATTTGCAAACAATATTAACAATTTCATATACTCAAGTTGGAAACTCTTAAGTTAAGGAGTCACTTATGTATCCTTGTAAATATATGGCCTTTTTAACAACTTTAAACTGTAATTTTAGTTTAAGATTTTGAGGTAATATTCTTTTATATATGTTTTGTATTTTACGTACCTTTTTTAAATAATAATAAAAAGAGAGTGATTTGGAGATAGAAATTACATTTTAGAGTATATATGTACATTCCAAATATATATTTTGGGAAGTGATTGTATGTTAAAATGCATACCAAACCCTGTAAAATGCAGTATTTGACTTTCCTTTTATATAACGTATCTTTCTTTGTGAAAAGAATCAAAATAGTAAAGAAAGAAAGGTCTTGTATTTTTCCAACAAAAAGATAAATATTGAACCCTTAGTAATACAACAACTCTTCAATGTTTTAATATTTTAGGAATTGCTTTTTGTTATTTCTACATTGAACTTTGTTTATATATATATATATATATGTGTGTGTGTGTGTGTATTTACCAAAATATATATATATATTTACCAAATTACCAAAAAAAAAAATATATGTGTGTGTATATAATTGAATAGAATATCTCCCTCTACCACCAAAAAAAAAAAAAAAAAAATGTACCACAATTGGTGTTGGTACCACAATTATTTACCAAAAAAAAAAAAAAATTAACTCAAATTTCGTAACTCTCTATCCATGTATACATACATACATACACACATATATATATATATAATAGTGTTCGAGTCAAATTTAAATTAATCAAATAATTAATTTCATATTAATTTGAAATAATCTAAAAGAAATTATGAAACAAAGATATATATATTTATGATCATATTATTTAATATCCAAGTCATTACTTTCACTAATCTAAATTTGGTTTAAATTGCACTTATAAAATTTAATTCTTAGACGAGAGAAAGTCTCACATTAACTCTTACTCACATTCAAAATGAATTTCAAGCTCTTGACTTTTTATATCATTTATATTGCTTTTTCCTATTGTCACCACCAATAGTTTGAATCTATGAATATTTTGCAAGTTATTGCGCATAAGTAAAGCCTAGAGTTATAAATTTCTTGTGTTTCGCGATATAATATATATATATATCGACAAGATGGTCAAGCAAGTAGTACGTACTGGTGCAAATGTATGAGCATAGTAGAAAAGGACAGAGATTTGTTTACTTACTGTTGGGGTAAGACAGATTCATCAGTAGACTTCCCTTAATTGAGGAATGGGTCTGTTTGCTGACGTAAGATGATCGATGGGAGAGGGGTCTATTCTTGTATAAGCGAGTGTATGGTATAGTACAGTGGGGCTCAGACTAACCGCTCGTTTCTCCCTACTCTTATGCATGAAAGTAAATATTAATTGCAACCAAGTCCATTTCATGTGTTAGTTAGAAATTGTCTAGACTTTTAAGCATAAAATTTGGTTCTACAAAAAAAGGAAATAATAAATAGGGTTATTTATCTTAGTGACACCTCTTAGAGTTCAAAATCTAAGTTTAGCACTTAAAGAATTTTTCGTTCACAAGATGCACATTCCGTCAATTTTGTCCATTATGGTACATATTTGACCGTTAGTCAACTCATTACTCTAAATTTTTTTTCTCTCCTCCTTCTGCTCCTCCTTCCACCCACTATGCACCCGCAACAATGGCGGCGGCGGCACCCATAGCGCAACAATACAGTGATGGCAAGTGGCGACGGCGGCGGTAGCAACAATGACAAAGCAGCAACGACAGCGGCAATGGCGGCGATAGCAACGCCAACGACGGCAGCGATAGCACAACACGGTTTAAGCTTTTTTTTCCCCCAAATTTAATTTTCCTATATCCATTGTTGTTAGGGTTTTTTAGTGGAATAGTATATTTATTTTTTAAATTATTATTAATTTGTTATGAGTTTGTGTCGTTACTACTTCTATGTCACTGTCGTCAACACAATTGTTGTCGTTGGTGGAGTTGCCACCATGGGTAGAAGAAAAACAATGGGTGAATTAATATGCATTATTAATGTTTTTTTTTTCTTTTTTTATTTTGTATTATTTTATGTCATTTGAATTTTAATTGATCTAAATGTTTTTGAATTTTTGGGCAATTGTTTTTTCAAATGTCAAAACCTTAACTATTGTGCATTAATTACATAGTAAAAGAAAGTGAACCGAGAAGAAATATAAATTTTGGAAGAAGATATAAATTTTGGATAAAGATTTGAATTTTGAAAAAAGAAAAAAAATTAATTTTGAAAAAAAAGTGTGATTTTTGGAAGAAGATATAATAAATTTTGAAAGAAGATATAAATTTAAAAGATATAAATTTTGGAAAAAGATTAATAAATTTTGAAAAAAGATTAATAAATTTTGAAAAAAGATTTGAATTTTGAAAAATAAAAAATTGAATTTTGAAAAAAAATGTAAATTTTAGAAGAACTAGTAAAGAATGTGTAGAAGAAGAATAGAAGAGAAAAATTAAGGTTTTAGGGTTTATTTTTAATAAAAATTACAAAATTACCCTTTATAAAAAATTAGGTTTATTTTTAAAAATTTCCGTACAAAAATACCCCTGCCCAAAATAGTAAAATGGGTTGACTAACGGTCAAATATCTACCCTAACGGACAAAATTGACGAAAGGGTATGTAGTGAGACTTTTTAAAAACTGAATGACACCTTGTGAACGAAAAATTTCTTAGGTGCTAAACTTGAATTTTGAACTCTAAGAGGTGTCACTATGATATTTTACCTAAATAAATAATAGTGATTTGATGTTTCAAATTGGTGAATTTAGATGAAGCAAGTTTACTCTTTTGATATCTCGTTCAACATAAAAAATTAGATACTTATAGTTAATTTGATGTATACTTTTTAGTATAATGAAAAAATATTAAATAATTGATTTTAGGTGCAACCAGTCCCATAAACTTGGCATGGGCTTGCAAATGTGCATCATGACAACTACATGTGAATACTAATAAAAAATAAAACATGTAGAAGTTTAATTAACTTCAAAAATTAAGATTGTCGAGTAAATATTTATAATTTTATAAAATAAATAATTGTATTAAAAAATTATTTTAATTATTCAAAATGATGAAAAATATAATTTAAATATTTATGATCTTTTTTAATATAATTATAATTTTTATTTTTAAAAAGTTTATAAATATTGACTTAATTAGTTTTTTAAATTTATTAAAGTGTTATGTATTTGTTGAAACATTTTTAAAATGTTTTAAGAGTTGTTGTAGTGGTTCAATGAATCAAAACTCGAGAAAATCTTGATACTGAAAACATATATATTAAATTATAATTTATTATTTTAAATAATAAATTATGTGAAAGGATAGGTTTATGAGAATGATACACTTTTATCTAAAGATATATCATATGCCATTTTTATCTATATATATTGCGGATATTAGTTACTATAGAACATATGAATATCAACAATAGGGATAGTAAATTATCAAAAGTTATGTATAATATCAAACACTCCTAGTTATTTATCTTCATTGAACTCTAAAGACAGATTGTATAAGACAAATATTGTCTTTAGGAAAGTGGCATCCGATACACACCTTGAAGAATGTTAATATATTATTGTTCTTATGTTTCTTTCTGTCCTATTTTTCTCTAACAATCTAAAGGCAATATAAGCAAAAATAGGAACAATAATGACAAGGATGGAAATGCTATATTAGATGACATAAAGTAATTAAAAGTTTTGAAAGAGAATTCTTGGATTCTAACATGAACAAATATTCATATCAAAGAGATAAATTAAAAGTTTAGAGTTGAGTCTACCAAGGTAATGTAAATAATTATTCGAAAAAAATGGTTACTTGTAAATACATTAAATAATTAAAATGTCATATTCCTAAGATTCATTCTAGGAGGAAATTGCTTGTAGTCTTGATTGTTATTCAAGAGGAAATTTTTAATTTCCTATTGATCGGAAAGTTTGATGAAGTTGTTCTTAATGAAAAACTTATATTGAAACTTGTAAGTTTGAATATGTAGATATTCTTATAGATATAAACGATAGATTTCAAATCTACTGCAGGAAAGGTATTCATTTAAAATAAATAAATGGGTAAAGTATCATAGTGACACCTCTTAGAGTTCAAAATCCAAGTTTAGCACCTCATGAATTTTTCGTTCACAAGGTGTCATTCAAGTTTTAAAAAGTCTCACTACATGCCCTAAATTTTCTCTCTCTCCTCCTCCTCCTCCTTCTTCTATCAACTATACACCTACAACAATGGTGGTGGCGGCAACGGCACAGCAGCAACGGCGATGACGACACAGCAGCGGCGGCGACGAGGACACAGTGGCTGCGGCAACGACGACAGAGTGGCGGCGGCAACGACACGGTACGTAGCTTGATTTTTTTCCCCCAAATTTTATTTTCCTATATTCATTGTTGTTAGGTTTTTTTTTTTGCATTGTTGTTAGGGTTTTTTTTTTGCATTGTTGTTAGGGTTTCTTTTTAGTGGAATAATATATTTATTTTTTGAATTATTATTAATTTGTTATGGGTTTGTGCCGCTACCACTGTTTTTCTTCTGTGTCACCGCCGTCAACACGGTTGTGCTTTCATTGGTGGAGTTGTCATTATGGGTAGAAGAAGAAGAATGTGGTGAATCATTGTACTTTTTTTTTTGTTTAATTTTGTATTATTTTATCATCATTTAAATTTTAATTAATCTAAATTTTTCTGAATTTTTGGGCAATTTTTTTTTTTTCAAATATCAAAACCTTAACTGTTGTGCATTAATTACATGCTAAAAGATGCCTTAAAATTTTAGAGGTGAACCGAGAAGAAATATAAATTTTGGAAAAAGATATAAATTTAAAAGATATAAATTTTGGAAAAAGAGATAATAAATTTTGGAATAAAATATAAAAATTTTTAGAAAAAGATTTGAATTTTGAAAAAAAAAAAATATATGAATTTTGGAACAACTAGTGAAGAATGTGTGGAAGAAGAAGAATAGGAGAGAAAAATTAAGGTTTTAGGGTTTATTTTTATTAAAATTACAAAATTACCCTTTATAAAAAAGGGTTTTTTAAAAAAATTTCCGGACAGAAATGTCTCTACCCAAAACAGTAAAAATGGGTTGACTAACGGTCAAATATCTACCCTAACGGACAAAATTGACGGAAGAACATGTAGTGAGATTTTTTAAAACCCGAATGACACATTGTGAATGAAAAATTCTTGAAGTGCTAAACTTGGATTTTGAACTCTAAGAGGTGTCACTAACATACTTTACCCTAAATAAATTAAATGAAATCCTTAAAGTTGTTAAAGAAATAAAATAGTAAAATGGTTTATGAGCTTTGCAAAACACATGCATGTGTAATATGAAATTTGAATCTAAATTCTGTTATAGTTACTTAGAGATTTATTCTCTATTATAATTATACATTATGTGCAATGAACAATAATCTAACAGATTTATTTACAAAGTTTTAAACAAGAGATGTTGTAAATAAAAGATTAAAAAGGGATGATTTAAAGTCTGCTACAATAAATTACAAATAACAGAACCTCTTGTTGACGTTGGTACTATACCAAAACTCAAGTTCAAAGAGTAAAGTATGTTATTAGGGTAATTGTAAGCATTAGATTATATTATTTATTTCATCCAATATGTTGATTAATGTTTGGTATCTGCATTGAAAGGAGGGTGAATTTTTAAATTCTTAATGAATCTATATGACAACTTGTCAAAGGAAGATAAAGACAAATTTTTTTTTTAAAGTGCTATAGATGTAGGGTACTTGATATAGATTCACCTATATGAATTTGAAATTAGTCTCTTTAAAGAATTCAAAGACTTTATTCTATACACTCATGAAGGATACAAATAGAAGACTATAAAATGTGTCATTCATTAAAGTAGTGTTTTGATATATTAAGTTTTATGTGTGATTGTATATATAGTTTATCAATAAAGACATTTTGTTCAAAGTTTATACTACCAATTTGTTTAGATATATTGTATTGATATTTCACTAAGTAAAGGTTCAAATTGCAAGATACCTTTATTTATGCATATGACTTACATATTTTTTTGAAAATGGCAGGGGATTGTTGGAACATTTTCAAAATGTTTTAACAGTTCTGATAATGGCTCTGGTGGTTCAATAAATCAAGACTCAAAAGAGTTTAATTCTGAAAAGATATTTATTCAAAAATAATTTATTATCTAAAAGGATAGGTTTATTAGAAGGATATACCATTTATCTAAAAGATATATCATATGCCATTTTTATCAATATATATTGTTGATATTGGTTACTACAGAAGATATGAATATCAACAATAGGGGTAGCAGATTATCAAAAGTTCTGCATAATATTAAACACTCTCTTACTTATTTATCTTCATTGTATCCTAAAAATAAATTGTATATATAACAAATATTGCCTTTAAAAAAGTGACATTTGATACACATCTTAAAAAATGTTAATATATTATTATTCTTATATTTATTTCTGTCCTATTTTTCTCAAACAATATCTTATTTTTATTTCATTTAGGCAATATATTAGTTTGTCAAATTAAAAAAGACCTCACAAAACCAAATTTTGACATGGTGTGGGGAAAATTAGAGGATTTGTTGGGAGATGTGTTAGAGGGTCCACGCTCTTGTCCATTGTCCATAACCTAGCTATATATTTTTTTTTTTGGTAAGTCCATAACCTAGCTATATATACATACTGTACCGTGGAAACAAATTATCTGCTTTACAAAACACAGAAATCAAGCTGAAAAGCCAATATGTAGCTATATATATATATATATATATTTAATTATGAGATCACCTACCAGAAAAGGAAAGGAAAAAGATTAAAAAAAAAAGGTGAGTCTGCTACAGAGAATTACGTTTTGGAGAAAAGTAGGATTTCTCAGTACAGTATAGTATTTGTTTTTACTCATGTTTAATATGCACATTAATCGAAGGAGAAATTTGAACCATTTTAAGGTTATCTGGATTGTGTTTTCTGGGAGACCACACTACTTAGCACTTGTACTTGTTGATTTCTTTCTCTTTCAACTTTTCATGCTGACTGTTAATTTTTTTGTCTTTCTGACTTAAGATGGAGATAGTGAGAGATTGACATGAAGTTTCACTTGAATCAAAATATTTAATGAAAGTTTTAACTTATTATAAGTAAAGATTTTTTTACCCAAAAAAAAAGAAGTAAAGTTTTAATCACCATTTCGATATTTGTTGTGAACGCTTTGTCCAGTAAGAGTTAAGAGTAAAATCATTTTTTATATAAGGGTTAAACTATGTCATTACAATCTAAATAGTTATTAATGCGTGTTGAGAAATAATTTTAACATTTATATCAGTTTGAACTTTTATAGTAGGTAAAATTTATCACTCTTTAACATGGTATCGGAACTAAAAGTGAGAGTTTGAATCCTAACTATTGCTCTCATTTATTTGATTTGTGTTGTTTGACTTCTTTATTAAAATTGACATTGGCCCACATGTAAAAGGAAATGTTCAAAAAATAAATTTAACACTCATTGATCCTTAAACTTTTCGAGTAAATTACATAAGTACATCTATGTAATTTATAACTCTTTAGTAGTGTGCTAAAAATTTAATGGATTTATCCAATAATAAGAATACTAAATTAATTTGAGTTTTTTTTTTTCGTTATGGCTAATCTTTTCTTTGAAAAGAATAAAAAAAACCCTAATATATATAAATATTATGAGGTGTTTTCGAAAGTAATTTTTATATAATGTGAAATTCAAAATAAAAATAATAAAATAATAGTATTCTATAAAAGGCGATTAGACTTAAAAAGAAGAAATTATCTCAATAACAATTAAATTATTTTGAAATTTAAATTTTGTGCATGAACTGAAAAGATATTTATAATTGGCATTAAAACTTTTTTTTTTTAGAAATCTCACAAATTACACTGCTTAAATTTCATTTGAACATTAAGTTTCAAGGATATATATATATATATATATTTTTTTTAAATGTTTTAATTTTCCTTTGAAAAATTTGATGGTTTAATTCTAATACTATTTTCAAGTATATATTTTTGTCCTAAAATTTTAATTTTAACATTTTAAGTCCTTATATTATTTTAATATTTAGAAATTGATCCATAAGTCTATTTTTTGGAAATTTAAGAGGTTCATCTTTTCTTTATTTTCTTTTCTATATAAACAATTTGTAAATTCGCATGTTTCCCTTTCAAATCTCCTCTTTCTCTTTCTTCATTTTTTTCAAAAAAAAAAATTATTTATGCAATTCAATTTTCGGATGAATGATTGATTAAGTCTCCTTTATTTGAAATTTTCCCTCAATTTCTTCTATCCTCATTCTTTCTTTCTCCTTTTTTTTAGAAGGTTGACACACGATGTTAGTTTTCATCCCTGCAATCAACCCAATAATTTAAGTTGAAGAAGGGCCTCCAATATGTTAGAGAGTGATAAATTGTCACATACTCTAAAAGTTTAAGTTAATAGAATGAGATTAAATTTATTCTCTTAACACTTCCCATCACATGTGGGCCGATGACAAATTTTATAACGAAGGCCCACCATGTGCACACAAATTAAACCAATACAAAATTTTAACAACAACACAAATCAAATTTCAATAGCTAGGATTCGATCTCTCGACCTCCCGCTCTGATACCATGTTAGAGAGTTATAAATTGTCACCTACTCTAAGCCAACTCTATTAGCTTAACCTTTTAGAGTAGGTGACAATTTATTACTCTCTAACACAATAAAGTTAGGTGTCACACCGGATGTTGAACAAACATGGTAAGTAACCAAATCATAAAAATTTATGTTGATGAGGGGGGAGGGAACCACTCAAGTCTTCCTTGCACCACTTCGACATTCAAAATTGTTAGCATTGTTCCAAAATACCTTCCCAAAAGGGACTTATCTTCTTTTTTTCTTTTTTCTTTTTTTTAAAGTGGAAATCCATTAAAATAAACTGCAAACAGAACAACAAAAACCAGATCAGGTGATCGCATCCTCCCAAAAACCTAGAGGTAAAGAGCCTAGATCAACCTAACCAAAAAAATTAGAAACAAAAGCCCAACGAGCTAGTCTGTGAGCAAAACAATTACCGGACCTATGCACAAAACTAAGGAATCTAAACACATTGGAAGAAAATAACTTCTTGCCCAACTCAATGGCACCCTTCGCTCTCTAGTCCTCCGCCTGAGCATCACCGGATATAACCATAATAACGTTCGGAGCGTCACCATCAATTGTGACTTTCTCCAAGTTAAGGTCATTTGCGATTTTAAGGGCTTGGACAACCGCTTCGCCTCTGCACAGAAAGGATTCTAGGCTTGGAAGTGTTGGTCCAAGCCCCCAAAACTATACCCAAATCATTTTGTAGGACAACTCCAGTAGACGTATACCCGTTGAAGAAAGCCGCATCAAAATTTAGTTTATATTCCCCTTTAGGTGGAGGTGTCCATCTGCTGCAAATATTAGGAGAGTTCTTATATCTTCTGTCCTCCTTCCATCTAGAGGTAATCTGCTAGTATCTTTGAGCTATGTTGTAGATACTTGTGGAGAGTTCACTCCAATCTGGTGTAGCCCCTTCCCACCAACATTTGTTTTTGTCCAGCTAAATCAATTCCACAAGCAGTACCAAGAAAGTGCTTCATTCTTTCTTTTTCCTCCTCAAGCAAAGGGAGCTGATTGTTCGGATCCAGTATCATATTGATCCACTACTTCAAGCCACCTACCCGAAAATTCTCTATCCTCAGCTGCCAAGGAGAATTCCCCCATATCAACCTATTTATCGGACACTCCTGAAATAGATGAGCTGCCGTCTCTGGTGCACATTGACAAAAATAGCAAGTGTAATCCAATTCCTTTGAAAATCTACATATATGCTCAAGTGTAGGAAGAGCATTAATTATGGAAAATTTTCCAGATTGACACCTTGTGGCAGCCATGTAAACCAGAATTCCACAAATTCAGCCACTGCTTCTTAGTACCATCATCCGGATTTATGCCCCTGTGTTTCATGATCATACGATTAGTGGACTTGACTGAGAAAATCTCTGTCGAAGAGGGAACCCAGATCAATCTCTCTTGCCCCATTTCAAGAATAGGGGAATTACAAATCTTGTTACTGATTTCAAAAGGAGCTTATCTTCGAAGTAGAGGCTAATCTGACAGATGATATGCACATATCCCCATACAATAATGTGTAGGACCTTTAAATCATCTTGTTGAGGTGAATCCAAAATGACACCATCTTAGGCATCAAACGACACTTGATGGCAATATATTGCAACCTTGACATTTGTGCACCAAAACGGCGCCGTTCCATTAAATATCTTAGAACAAATCTGGAGCTTTGATCTTATGTTGATCTAACGGTTGTTATTTAACTCTAGTTTTATCCTATCTATATATACTTGCTACATCCATTTTTTTTGTTCAGATGTGGCGGCTCCTTTCTTTCTCTACCTCTCTTTCTCCCTCGGTTGCTTTGTAGTTTCCGATTGGTTTTTGAGTTCCCACCTGCTGATTATTTTCGATTAATTGTTCTCTTTTAATTTCGTTGCTCTATAAATCATAGTGAGTTGAGTTTCTCATTGTTAGTTTGCATTGTGTAGTGACGTGGTTGTTTTAGGACTAGTTTCTGTCCAAGTTTTGTTAATCTTGAATCCTTGTTGAGACGCTTGATATTAATCAGTTAGATCTATATTTTGTGAGTTTTTTTTTGGGTAATTTAAATTGTATATTTTCTGGAGAAAGGAGAACATCTCGACCTTTTTTCAACTTGTTTATAGTGTAGTGAGTCTCTTGTTTGAGGCTCAACGTGCATGTATGTGATTTCCCTTTTGGTGAAATTAGGGAACCACGATAAATTTGGTGTTGTTATTTTTTGTTTTGGCTATTTTTGTGTATTTCCGAAACTTTTGTTACACATGCTTGGACAAACAGTAAAAGGAACTTTTTTTCGACAGTTATATCTCAAAAGTAAAATTATAGTAAAAGAATTTAAATATTCTAAGTGCTATCAAAGCTTGGTTTTTTGTATTTGGATTTGGTGATTTTTTGTGTTTACTGTTTTTCTTCAGAATCGATTACTTCTATTTTATAATATTCGTGATCGGTTCTGTGAGTTTTATGTGTAGATTAGGGTTTTTTTATCGGATCTAATATTTTAGACTTTTTCAGACAGATCCTATGGGTTCTAACAGGATTAAGATCTCCCAATTTGCTAGGAAGATCGATTTCCAAAGTTGGAAAAAAAATGAGAGCACTGCTATCACATTATAAAGTGGTATATACACTTGAACTAGATGTGGAAAGATTACCAAAGGAACTGGCTGCAAAGAAAGACGAAATAAATGATGAAGCATACAACCTTGCTCATTCTTAACCTGGCAGATCCGGTTTTGCGCAAGGTTGATGACACCGAAAATGCACTGGAATTATGGAGTAGCTTGGAAAAATTATATTCTCTCCCCTCTGTGACAAATATTGTCTTTGTAAAATGTTATGTTCGCTTTTAAATTGAACCTAACTAAAACAATTGACGAAAATATTGATGAACTATTAAAATTAAATTTACTTGTAAAAGGAACAAAACATGACGTTGATTCCACAAGCCTTGCTGTGATATTATTGAATGTTATTCCCGATGAATATAGTGTTGTTATAAATTCTGTACAATATACTAGTATTACACCTTCATTTGACTTAATTTTTTCTGGACTTAAGGCAAGAAAATCTGAAATAAAAATTAAAAGAAATCCCAGTAATGGAGTGTTTGTAAAAAAATAAACTAGAAAACCATAACAACAATAAGAAACATTATGGTGCTAAGGGAAAGAAGAAAGGTAAAAATGATTTTAAACCTGAAGAAACCAGGAAATACTATTACTATAATAAACCTGGACATTTAAGGAAAAACTGTTTGATGTAAATTTTGGTTACTATATTTTTAGCATAGATTATGATTGAGATTAATTCAAGGAAAACAAATAGGTTGTCACTTAAATAACCAAAATCTAAGACAAAGTACATATCGTATGCAGATAGTAACATGGAAGCATCAATGATTTTACATTTATAAAATATCGTATAAACCCAAAGACGTTGATAACAGTTATAAACAATTATTAAATATGACAAGAATTTATTAACGAAGTTAACCCTAGGATAAGAATCAATTCATGAGATTGTTTCTAGAACATAAATAGAATTGAAACAAATATGATTTAGGATTCTTATTCAGTTCGATGATTCAATTAGAATGACCATATTCGAAGATGTAGCTTTAAGAAAATCTAAGGTAATTGTGATTAATATTAACTTTACTACCGTATCTGAGTTATCTAAGATAATTATCTCAATAAGGTGGTTGCAAGTAATTCTAAATCTTTTTAGATTATTTATTAAGGAGACAATTTAATAAAGTAATCCTAAGATTTGCATTAATCAATAATTCAAGATTATTAGGCAGTCTAACCTTAATATGGTGGTTGCAAGTTATTCCACCTAATCCGACAATTCATTAAATCACTTATGGCGGAGTCTCAATAACAAATTGTCATAATAATAAATTAGTTCAAATAAATACTCAACTATATGCAAACCTAAGTCTCATAACAATATTTGAATAATAAATCAAGTTGAAAGCATAAAGCAATAATAATCACAATGATAATCACAATCAATATCCTTCCCGGGAAATTAAAATAATAACTCTAATTGTATCATTAATAATAAAAGAATCCCATGAGACAAAGATAGAGTAAATAAAGAACGAAAAATAATAGACTTGAGAAGAGGGAAAAGAAAAGTTGTCGTCTGGTTGTCACTACTTCGACGGCGGGACTTGACTTTCAATTCTTCTCGAACCCTACTAGCCTTCCTCCTTGTCTTGCCCACGAAATCTTCTAGAATCACACCTCTCAACTAAGCTATAGATCTCTCCCTTATGGTGGAGGCTCAAACCCTAAAGCTAAGAAGAAAAATATAAAAACTATAAAATATTTAACTATGAGGGCAATTTCGAGAATCTATGGAAGTAGAAACTTGAAATCCCTCAAATTCTCTCGCAACTCTACACTTTCTGGTGTGTTGGTGGTGTCCTCAAAGGCTTGATTGCCGCCTCTATTTATAGGAGTACAAGTAGAGCTGAAAACAGTAAAAATTCGGATGTGGGACATTCAACACGATCAACACGTCCGTGTTGAATTCTGACCTACTACGCCCGTAGAAAACATGCTACGCCTATAGAAAATTCTACAGAAATTGTGATTTAGTCCCCGATTTCTTCATTTCTTCAATTTTAGTCCTGAAACTTCCAAAAAGCGAAAACAGAGCAAAATTGCATAATTTTCACTTAATTAAGTCCAATTAGACTCTAAATTAATCATAATCATCCATAACTACCCCTTAAAAACACGATATAAATGTGACATATCATTTTTATTCATGGCTTAAGAAACAAAAAGAATCTAATAATGAAGGACAATCCCAAATAGTAAGTGAAAATAACATTTCAGAAGTACTTGTTTCATCTAAATTTAGTAACTGCAATGATTGGATAATAGATTCAAGATGTTCTTTTCACATATGAGTCCTAATAGAGATTGGTTTCAGGATTATAAAATAATAGAATATGAATATGTTTTTACAGGAAATGATAATATTTGCATGATTCATGGAATAGGAAATATTCCCTTAACTCTGGAAAATGGTAACACTATCCTTCTAACAAATGTAAGACATATCCCAGACCTTAAAATAAATTTAATCTCTGTTGGTGTCCTTGATGATCTTGGTTGTGAAAATAGAGTAAAATCTGGATATCTTGAAATTGTTAGAAATAATAAAGTAATAGCATGTGCCAAAAAGATTAACAACTTGTATGTATTATGTGGCAAATATTCTTGCATTACTAACATTGCAACACCTGTAATAAAGTCACAAGCAAATGCTACAAAATGGTATTTAAGACTCGGTCAAATGAGTCAAAAAGGCATGGAAGTCCTTGAGCAAAAAGGACAATTTGGTAAGGAATCTCTATCTCCCTTGGAATTTTGTGAAATATGTGTGTTAGGGAAACAACATAGATTATATTTTAAACCTGGAACACACTTGGCAAAACATAAAATTGAATATGTGCATACTAATTTATGGGGTCCTAAAAGAATTAGTATTCATGGTAACTGTAGATTTTTTTTTTTTCTATAGTAGATGACTATAGTAGGATTGTTTGGGTCTATTTACTTAGAACCAAATATGAAACCCTAGAAAAATTCAAGGACTAGAAAATCCTTATAGAAAATAAGTTAGGAAATACTGTGAAAGTATTAAGAACCGATAGAGGGTTAGAATTATGAAATGAAAATTTGATAAATACAGTAGTGACCATGGAATACTAAGACATAGAACAATGAGAATGACTCCACAACAAAATGGGGTTGCTTGAAAGAATGAATAGAACCATCTTAGAAAAGATTGGATGTCTCCTATTCACTTATGGGTTAAATAAACCCTTCAGGGGGCAAGCATTATTAAGTACAGTTGTATACCTCATAAATAAAAGTCCTTCAATTGCCCTAAAATTCAAATCACCCTAAGAAGTTTGGACAAATAGGGATCCAAGCTTAGATCACCTTAGAATTTTTGTGTGTTCTGCATATGCACACACAAGGGATGGAAAGCTTGACCCTAGATCCATTAAATGTGTTTTTCTAGGATATGAACCTAGGACAAAAGGGTATAGACTTTGAGATAAACAATCACCAGGGATTAAAGTCATAATATCTAGGGATATTGTATTTGATGAGTCCATTTTTCCTTGCAAATCTAGCACCACACCAAATCATGATGATCTCACACTTAGTGAGGACAATACTAGTAGTGAAAATGTCACTACTACACAAATTGAGGTGGAGCATATACCTCAATTGGATGAGACTTTAGAAACACAAGTTGAACCAAACATAGAAATAGAAGAAGACCAAGGAAAAACATTAGAACAATCTCAAGAAGAGGTACTTAGGTCATACCAACTTGCAAGGGATAGACCTAGAAGAGAAATAAGACCTTCTAGATACTTTTATGTTGATTTAGTATATACTACACTTATTTTAGCCCATGCTGATTGAATTTGCTTTAGAATAAAAAATTTATTCCCACTTTCATGTTACTATTTAGTTTCTTACAATTTGATTTATGATTAAGTGTTTTTTAGGGAGACGATCTAGTGAACACATTATACTGCTCAATAATTTAATTTTTGATTAATTTTGATCGATTTAACGACAACCACGAATCCAAATTTTACCGAAGAGTGATTAGACAATGGGCAGGTGACCATCTATCTATCCTTGGCGAACAAGTGAAAAAGACTTTTATAATCTTTGGTTCATTATTATTACAAGGAACAATAAAATAAAATAAAATAAAATAAAAACGATGATTAAAAAAGGAGCCCAAAAAATGTAAGTCACAACAACATGCGTAAACAAGCAAAATCAAGTAAGTGAAGTTATAACAAAAAAAATCAACACTCTTTATCCTCTCTAATTTAACTATGGGAAGGTCCTCCTAAAAGACAAAAAATCTTCGTCAAAGAAACTTTGTGCAGGTTTCAGGTTGGAGAAAGTCCAACACATATCCATATCAGGTTGAAATCTCACTTAACACATAGTGTTTATTTTTTTATCTTTCATTTTCTCTTAAGTAGTTGTATTCTCTCTCTATCTCTCTTTATAATGGAGAGTTTTTGAAAAAAATTAGATACATCACCCCTGTATTTCTATTATCCCCTTATGATTTGAAATATATATATATATATATTTTCAAAGAGGAAAAAGAACAGCTTCCTAACCCACCTTAAAACACGGGTTTGACTAATAGTTACAAAATGACAAAGCATTTAATTAAAGGTCCCATTGAAAAAGGACAAGTTTGACTATTACCTGAATAAACTATTAAAACATATAGAGTACAAAAAATAAAGATAGTCCCAATCAATTTAATTAATTTTCATCACTTTGTCCCACCAAAATTTACTACCACTTTTAGTTGAATTTAATTTATACTATTTCTGTCCACAAATAAAAATATACTCCTACTATTTATTTTTTTCTAGTATTCTTTTTGAGATTTCTATATTATATATATTACTCTTTCTTGGGTTGTATTTTTTTTTTTTTGAAATAAAAGTCTTTTAATATGAAAAAAGTCACTTAATGTTAACATTTTTAATTAAATAATATAATTTTTTTTTTCTAATAATCAAATGGATAGACTGAAGAATTTATACTTTGATGACTTTGACAAATTTATATGCTGATGGCTCTGGAGCAAAAGTTTTCCTTACATAATTCATCATATTTTAGTCATATAAGAAATCGAGTTCACTATTAACTTAATTTGAAAAAAGTAAAATTTTAACGATACAATATATAATGAGGTGGTTTGTTCGATATAAATTAAATAATTTTATTATTATTATACTAATTAAATTTACTGTTCTCAAAATAAAATCTTATTCACTAAATACTCTTTTTTATTTTTTATAAAAATACAATTTTTTTTTTTTTCAAGAATCAAGATTACAACATATGGTTGGTTGGGAGTCCCAAAGAAGAAATAACTCATGAGAATGAGATGAACTCATTTTGATACTATTTTCTTTATCCATTTTAAGTTAAAAAAGGACAAAATTATGGATATCAATTAACCCCCGTTTTGAACACAATTTTATTTTATTTTAATTTATTTGATTGTATTTAAGAATGGGGATGGAGAATCCTTGAAATCGAATTTCAGAATACTAATGATGTTAGTATAACTCTCAATTAATGCTCCAAATATATATCATGGGCAAGACAATGAGAAGGCTAGTAGAATTCTTGAAGAATCGGAGGTTAAGTCCCGTCGTTGAAGTAGTGACAACCAAACGATAACTTTTTATTTCCCTTTTCTTAGTTTTATTATTTTTTATCCTTTAACAATTAGAATTCTTTTATTATTAATAATACAATTAGAATTATTATCTTAATTTCCCGGAAAAGATATTGTTTATGATTATCATTGTGATTACTATTGTTTTATGCTTTCAACTTGATTTATTATTCAAATAACGCTATAAGACTTAGGGCCACATCTAGTTGAGTATTTATTTGGAATAATTTATTACTTTGACAGTTTGTTAATGAGTCTCGACCATAGGAGAGTTAATGAATTTTCGGATTAGGTGTAATAATTTGTGGCGACCATACTGAGGTTAGGTAGCATAATAATTTTGAGTTTGAACTTATTATACATCTTAGGGTTAACTATTAAATTCAGAATTTGATGTTAATCTTAGAAATATTAGGATTACTCGTGACGACCATATTGGGTAATTACTTTAGATAAAGGAAAGGAAAGTCCCAAAAAAGAATGAGGAAAAAAAAAGAAAAAAAAAAGGTTATTGGCCGCTTATCCAGTTCAATACTGCCAGCAATTAATTCATTAGCTATAACCAGTTGCAAATTTGGTTGCAGCAATTTTATTGGTCAAGGTTTTTTTTTTTTTTTTTCCTAAAAAATTTATAGAGAGGGTCAATTGTAGATAACAAAGCATTGAATAATGCAAGAAAATGAAGAGGAAAAAAAAAATGATGATGAAACGCATTTATAAGAGAGGAGACTAATCAATGGGAAAAAAAAAAGGTATATGAAGTAATTTTGTAAGTCTCATATGTCAGAGAACTCTGTTCAATATTTATAATTGAAGAAAGATCCTATATATTGTCCCCACTTCTTTAAATATTTCTTAAGAAAAATTTTCCAGATAGCAGAATAAATCCTTTTTTTTTTTGTAATATTTTTCTTTCTTTTTTTTTTTGTTTTGGTTTTTTTTTTTTTTTTTATTTGGTGTCATCATCAACAAATCTGGGAGGAATGTGTGAGTGACATGTGTTGAACTCAGGTCTCTCACTTGACAGGCCAAATGAGACACTTAAAAAAGATAAATCAAATCAACTAAGTTATGACTTTTTTACTTATTATTTAGTATTTTACCATATGTGAGGAGGATGATTAGTGATTTTTAAAGATCGAATTTTTTTTTTTCTTTTTTAGAAGAGAAATCTTTCAAAAAAAAAAAAAAAAAAAAAAAAAGAAAATCTTTCAAACTCAATTTAGATCATTTAATTGATTTTGAAAAGATGAAATCCAACTTTGATTGCGGTTGGAGTTTGTGATTGGTGGCTGTAATGCTTATCTTTATATTATTTTATATATTTTTGTATGTATTTTTAGTTTTATTTAATTAATTAGGTTGAATATTTGGTTTCATTTAAGTTTATTAGGTGGATTTTTTTTTTGTTATTTAATAAAGTTTATTCATTCATTTGTGTAATTTTTTCTTTCTATTAATGAAATATTCTGTAATGGAATAATATAGATTATAAAATATATTCAATAAAAAAATTTCAAGACTTATTATGTTATTAAGAAATTAATTAATTAATTAGTATCTTTGTGATAATCTTATTAAAAATTGTATAAAATAAAAAATTATGATTTTTCAATAGATTTATCAGAAGTTAAAAAATTATTTTAATATATATGTATATATATATATATATATATATATATATATAGTTGGCTAATCAAGGACTCTTTACCATCTAATTTTTGCAAGACTTGCTTCCATAGTAATGAGGGACTTCAAAGGATGTCCAAGAGTAGCATTCAGTCAACTAGTTTGGGATTCAGAGATTCTAGTAAGCTCAAGGTTGTTCTTGAAGAAGCTAAATTGGCACTACAATATGATCGGAGAAAGGACGTTGGTATTGAAACGAATTGCTTAGAGGCTACAAAGTTAATTGAAAGAGCTAATGTTGAGGGTTCTTTGTAGTACAACATTATAAGGTAAATACATGAAATTTTGCATTGTCCTAGACTAGTTTCTATTCACTACTCAAATATCACTTTCTAATTTGGGGAAAGTTACATATAGATAAACATTTTCTCATCACACCTCAAACATCGTATATCTTGTAATGTTTGATATGCAAAGATAAGTTGTGTGTTTTAGTTTCAATATATATATATATATATATTAGGGAGAAAAAAGATCAACTTTGAGGAACTATTTGCATTCAGCACTCTCCACAAGGACATAGAGGGAGGGGGGAAATTAAAAGGAAAAAAAATATCAAGGATATATTAGCATTAAGTTTTATTTAGAAAATTTTACAATTTTTTATTCTAAAAATTGTACTTATTTATATAATATTTTAATACATACATATATATATATACCTCTCCTAATTCAATATTTTTTTTTATTAAAAAAAAGATTAAAGTCTATTATTATATTTTCGAAGGTCATATAATATTATTTCACATAAATTTATTTCAATAATAAAATCATCATTATCTCTATCAATTATACACATTATTTTCAAAACGGATAATTTATCAATTTAATTCTTAATTACATATTTTTTTACTAACTAAATTAATTTAAAATAATAAAATAAATTATCTATTTAGTTAAATAAAATAGTGTTAAAGAGACTTAATAGACTAAAAAAATATTAAAGGATTAAATTGATTTAAATTTACGTGATTAATGACAAAAATTAATTAATCTTTTATAAATAAAATCTTATCAAAATTTTAAAAATAAAAATATATTTTTTATTTTTTAAAAAAAACTAATATATTTTTTATTTTAAAGTTTACTCAAAATTTTAAAATAATATTAACACATTATGTAAAAGCCATTCTAATAGGCCTGGAGTCCTTAGCTACCTCAGTCTAGAGCCAATTATAGCCCTATCTAGTCAAGGCCCAAGACTTTTGGTCTTCAATTCCCCACCGCCGAACCCCTATTTTATTTTTGTTTAAGTAATTTAAGGTTGGGTTTATTCCCAAAATGGTGCAAATTTTGATATTATTCCCAAAATGGGGTTGCTTTTTGAGCAACTTCCCAAAATGGGAACCTCTTTCTTTGGCAGATAGAGGTTCAATTTTTTTAATAAAATATTCAACCTCTACTTTGTCAAAGTAGAGGCTGAATATTTTATTAAAAAAAATTGAACCTCTACTTTGTCAAAGTAGAGGCTTATTTCTTTTTTAATAAAATATTCAATCTCTACTTTGGCAAAATAGAAGCTTATTTTTTTTTTAATAAAATATTTAAATATAATTTCTTATTTTTTTAAAGTTATTTATAAATTTTAATTTTATCATTTTCTAATAATATTAATTTATAAACATTTTTTGAATATAATTTTCATAATATATAATATATTTATTATTAATTATTATCATTATACTTATATTATATTTAACAAAGTGATATAAAAATTAATTTAAATTCTAATATATTCTAATATTAAAATAATATTTTATGTAATTATGTGAAGTAATTTTATTTATTTGTGTTTATATAATCAATTAATTTTAATTTAAGATTTATTTTTATATTTTCGAATTAAGTAATTTAATAAATTTATATTATATATTGACATAAAAAATATTTTATTCAAATAAAAAATCTTTTATATATTTGTTGATTTTTTTTTTTTTTTAAAAAAAGTCTAATATGACATGAAATAACAAATCATTAATAATTTTTTAAAAAATCGTTCCACACTTGAATAACAAAAAATTCTTATATTTTTACTTTTTTAACACTTTCTGATTTTATTAGTATGCCACCCTCATCAGATTTTACTTCATATGGAAATACTTTCACTTCCATACCGCCGACATATGTATTAGATATAATATAAGTATAAATGAATAATAATATAATAATAAATATATTCTATATTATGAAAAATTATATTCAAAAAATGTTTATAAATTAATATTATTAGAAAATGATAAAATTAAAATTTATAAATAACTTTAATTAATAAAAAATAAGAATATTATATTTAAAATTATTTTATTAAAAAAAAGTCTCTACTTTACCAAAGGAAGTAGGCGGATATATTTTATTAAAAAAAAGCCCTCTTTGGCAAAGTAGATGTCAATTTTTTTTAATATAATATATTCCTCTACTTTGGCAAAAGTAAGAGGTTGAATATTTTATTAAAAAATTGAGCCTCTACTTTGCAAATCCCACCGCCGAACCCCATTTTGGGAATAATATCAAAATTTGCACCATTTTGGGAAATAAACCCATTTAAGGTTCCCCCCCCCCCCCCCCCCCCCCCCATACCTAACTTATATATTAACAGCTAAAAAGATTTAAATCGTCAAGATATTCTATATATATAAAATAAAATAAAAAATCAATTCTTAGCTCATGTTTTGTAATAACATGTTTTTTTTTTAACTTTTTCAATCATGTTAATTTATTTTTACACCGAAAATTGAGACTTAGAACCAGAGGCATGTGGTGGAGTGATAGAGGCTCCTCCTCTCTTAACCAATGATATAGGTTTCAAATCTTGGCTTGGATATGAAAAAATGTTAAATCCTCTGGTCAGGTGTCACACCCAATGAGGTGCCTACAAATCGGCGAGAATGATTAGTCTAAACGTGGAATGACTTGAAGGTACCGCACCTCATGGACATACCCAGGACACCCGTGCGATAAGTAAAAAAAAAAAAAGGAAAAAAAAATTGAGACTTAGTATAGCTCATTGTTAGCTGATATTTTGGGTCCAAGTAATAACCTTGAATTTAAACAAATTTTACCCAAATAAGAAAACAATTTTTTTGTAATTTTAAATTTTACTTTTTTAAAAAAAAAAAACATCCCATTATACAAAATTAGAGTTAAGTAAAAAAAAAAAAACCAAAAATGCACCCTTATTTAAAAAGTAATAATGAGTTACATATCTCTTTTATTTTAAACTATAAAAAATATCAACTATAAAATAAATGTCAAGTATACTTCGGTATCTTCCTTTTAGCGTAAGAAGAAATATTTGTTCCACGGTGCAGAGTAAATCTTCAGTTTTAAATAATAAAATAATTTTAACAATAATTATAAATTTAAAAATTATTAATTTTTATAATTTTATTTACCTAAGATGTCTATGGATATATATCAACTTATTATGTTTTAATTTTTAAAGAGGATAAAAAATATGTATTGTGAAAAAATTAAAATTAAAAAAATATATATTGTGAAAAAAAGAAGATAAAAATTACTTGAAAGTAGAATAAGCAATAAAAAAATATTAAAAGATAGGATAAAATAAAAATTTAAAAAAAAAACATGAGAATAACATAAAGAATGGATAGAATGAAAAATAAATAATAATACAGATTAAAAAAAAACCTGAATTTCCTTTAAGTAGTCAGCGCACATTAGAGAAAAAATGGATAAATTAAGAAATAGAAAATAGATATATTTTTATATATAACTGGTACAAGAAACTCATTATTTGATCTTATTCGAAGAAGAGATAGGAAAATAAAAAAATTGGGTTAAAAAAACTAAAAAATTCTTTGATAAATAAATTAAATTTAAAATATATTAATTAAATCAGGAAATATTAAAAGACAACTTTATTTTTTTGTTCATTGATGTCAAATTTATTAAATAAATATATAAATGTAAAATATTTTTATTAACTACATAAATATTATTATTTTATCTAATAAATATAACTTAATTTGTTTTTTTTTGAAATTCTAATTTCTATTGTGTCTTCAACTCATATAATCATATGATCATTAGGTCATAAATGAGATTATTACCAACTGAGTTATATCTTCTTCACAACTTAATTTGTTAATATAATTTCAAATTTAAAAAATATAATTTTTAAGATTGTATTTATTTTAAAAATTTTAATTTCATTACAATTTTTAACATTTTTTTATCCTCTTAATTTTTTTAATACAATTCATTTTTTTTTTAAAATATAGTTTTAATTTTTTCATTATAATTTTTTTGAAAAATATATACTAAATATTTAAATAAAATAAAATATTCATAATTATGAGTTTATTAATTAAATTTTAAAATTTGACATATTTTTAAAAAAAAATTAACCAAAAATTAAAATCATAACATGCTTTTTTTACCTTTTAAAAATAGAAAATTTGTTTACAATAACAAAAAAAAATATTAATATAGATTAAATAGAAAATAGTTTATAAATTTTAAAATTAATCTCTCCCTAAAATAAATTATTTAAAATATAAAAACTATAATTGTAGAATTTTTAAAAAAGGTTTTCTTTTAAATTATTAAAAAAATACAAAAAAAATAATAATTAAAAAAAAAAGATTGGTAGAGAAAACATAAATAATAAAAATAAAAAAAATTATCAAGAACAAAAAGTTTTAAAAAATAAGAATAAAAAGTCATAATAAATGTTGAGATATGAAAGGTTATAATTTAAAAAATAGAAGTGAAACTAATTCAATTTTAAAAAATAAATAAATAAATAACCTACAAAATTTATAAAATTTCCATAAGAAAAGATAGAATGGTAATATATAAGATATAATATGTTTAAATGAGTGAAAAAATTAAAACATTATAATCATATTTTTTAAACAATCAATAACCATAGCTCCCAAAATTTCTGGCCCATATACAAAATGGGCATTTATGATACAAAAACACTTTCCATTAGGGTTAGACTTTCCATCATTATGGTGACTCATAGTAGAAGTAATAGTAGGAGATTTACCATTAGAAGATTGACCATCTAGAGTAATATTAGGAACAAGAGTGTTACATAAAAATCAGGGCAATAGGAATCTTTATGACCAAACTTTCCAAACGGAAACAAATCTGATTTACGCCTTCATAAACTACTCATTGAATATGATCCCCAATAGAAACCACAATCTTTAATGGTTGATCAACCTCTATTTCAACACATAGTCGAACAAATTGACCTCCAAGAGCATGGTGTGTATGTGCGTCGATTTTCAAAAGAGCACCATGAAAATTACCAACCTTTTTAAGGGTTTTAAAATCAGAGAACTTAGAAGGTAGCCTAGGAAGTGAAGTGTAGCCCATATAGCAAAAGTCTTATAATTAGCAGTACTTGAACAAAATTTTGGTTCCCAACAGAGAACACTTAAAAAATTTTGTCCTATCAACCAAGGTCCCCCATGAAGAACTTTATAACTATGATGATGTTGGAAGCAAATGAGATAAAAATCATTACCAATGTCCATCAAATTGATATCTTCAGAGAGCTTCCATGCAAATAGCCTCTAATTTAGATAATAAATACCAACATCCCAATTTGCACCCTAAAACCTTAATGATAATTGATGTATTCCAAGGCCTATAAAGTCGTTCTTTTTCGACAGAATCCAATGGAATACATCTATTAAAGGAGCAATTATTTCCGGAGTTGTATCCAAACCAAAAACATGTTCAGAAATCATATCATCAGAAAAAGGAGTAGAGGAGTAAATTAATCTATCGCGATAACTAAAATTGGAATATGCTTGTGGATCACGTGGCATAGCAATTCCGTAGACGATTCAACTGAAATTTTGTAACTTGCTCGACGAACAACATCTCTTTCTTGAATAGAGAGAAGAATCAACCTGGCGCGACGTCATTTTATGTATGCAAAACTGTATCCAAATTACTTAATTGTATTTTTTAACAAACAATAACTATATCTCTCAAAATTTCTGGCCCATATACAAAATGGGCAATTATGATACAAAAACACTTTTAATTTTAAGATGTAAAAAAATACTAGCCAACTTCACCCTTAACCATAGGATTTTTTTACATATAGGAGTCACTTATATATGTTGAATTGCTAATCTTATTAATCTGTCTTTCAAACCATGCATTGATAAAAGAAATCCTTCCCACTCACCTACCACCCCCACCCCTACCCCATCCCCTGTTGGGCCTGTTTTTCCACGAGGTTGGATTGTCACCTCATTTAATTCCACATTAGTATGATATTATCGGCTTTTCTCACGATTTTGTTTTTGGACAACTTTCTAAAAAGTCTCATACTAATAAAATAGGTAAAATAATTATATGTTAGTCAATTCTTGAATGAATTTTTTCATATATGAGAGTTGATACCCCAATCCAACATCCCTCCCCAAATTTCAAAGGGATCATTGGCCCGCAATAGCAACAAAAAATGATTGAAGGGACGTTGATTTTTATCATTTTTTCTTTGTACTCAAAGCCATTGTAATGATGAAGAACAATAAGCTTACCAAAAAGCAAAACCCTTTGGAGATTAGGAGTGATTGTAGAAAACATATATATATATTGTAAAAAAAAAAAAAAAAAAAAAAAAAGAATAGGAGTGTACTGTTGTTGATCGAGGTGGTGTAGGAATGAGTGAAAAATATGATCCGAGCGATGGATGAACCGAAAGTAGTAATTAATTAAAGTGGTTTTTGGAAGTTTGAAGTTTGAAGAGACAGACAATCAGACATGTGGGTTCAATAATTGACCAAACAAATCATTTTTCCATACTTGGCTTTTTCTTCAAGTTCAAGTTCAACCAATTCAGATACTCTCACAAATACACTTTTTTTTTTTTTCTCTAAAATTACCCGACAATTTTGCGTATTCACGAAATTACCACTTTTTCTTTCTTTTTTTTCTTTTGTTCTATTTTCCCTTAGACAAAGAAGAGAGGATTTAGAGATATGCTTTCGTGTTTGTTTTTATGTTTTTGTATTTTTTGTTTTTTATTTTTTAATTTTGAAATTTTGAAATGTTGAGAGGTATAACATAATTTGAATGATTTTCAATGTAGTTTCATATGAGACTAATATTAATTGAGTTAGATCTTTTTATCATGACTAAATGTTTTTAAGTGCACCTAAAAAAAAAAGTACTGTGTTAGAAAATAATATATATATATAAGTTAAGACACATTATTAGCTTAAAAATAACAACAAGTGACATAAATATATAAGTTAAATGATCAAATTCACAAATTATCATACTTATAAATCTTTATATAAGGCTCAAATAAGAACTTATTTAAGGAAAAGGGTTTTTTATTTTTTAAATGTCTATGAAACTAATAAGTTATTGTCATTATTATTTTCCTTCAGTTGTATCAAAAGGCTTACATCTATAAGTCTTTAACATAATGGAAAAGTGTATAGTAAATAGTACATGAAATCGATGGTTCAATACTCATTATAAGAGGCATACAATAGTCAAGGTAAGATTTTCTTCCGAATAAGTGAGGATTTAGCTATATGTTTTTTATTTTATTATTATTATTTTTTTAAAAAAAAATTGAGATTTTATTAAATATAGCATAATTTGAATCTATGATCTCTAGTAAAGTCATACATGATTACTAGACCTCAACTATGATTTTTGTTTACTAAATTTACTTCTTTTTTCTTTTTCTTTTTCCCTAGAGAAAATTGAGAAATTAACTCTCTTTTTTGAAACTTACTTAAGACTTTATTAATAAAAAAAAATATATTACCGATTGAATGGTTTGCCTTTTAATTGAAAATATTTAGAAATTTTAGTGTATATAATTTTTATATAACTTATCAAAAAAAAAATCTTTCATAATGAATTAAATCAATGTCATTGGTTAGATATCCCAAAAAAGGAAAAAAATAAATTAAAGTATCAATTTTTTTAAGGGAAAAAAATTAGAATTTCATTCATTATCACCTAATATTAACTACTACTACTTTTACAATTATTTCGAATAAATTAGTTAGGTAAGAGTAATTATTCAAAATTATGTAGCTGTGCACTAAGCATTGTCTGCATATATATATATATATATATGTGTGTGTGTGTGTGTGTGTATTGTCTGAGAAGGTACAATTCAATCATGAATTGCATTTATTTTATCCCATAATCACGCACAACCTAAGACCCCAACTTTGCTATGAATCAAATATAAATGTAGAGTATAGTAATAATGAACAAAAAAATTTCTTTATAAAAATTAAAGAAAATTATTTGGTACAAATTAAATCAATGTTCTTTGAGTATTTTTAATTTTGGTTGAACATTTTTTTTTTTTTTTTGCCTCACATCTCTAGTATTTGATATACAAACAAAATTAAATTCGAGGCTTTATTTAATAAAAAATAATTTTTAGTTGCACTTGATTACTATAATCATAACTTTGTATAGATTTTTTGCTATGAATATCCTCATTCACTAATCTAAGAGAGATTCATGGGAGATATTCCTAAAAACTACAACACATGGATGAAAATGAAGTACAAAGTTGTCTCTTGCGTAAGTCGAATTCAGAACCTCTTATTTAATAAATAAAATGAGTCACACCAACTCGCTATAATTTTTTTTCTCAACTATGTGTATACTACTCCTCAACAAATAAATATATATATATATATATATATATATATATATATATATATATATATATATATATACTTCTCCATAATAATGTATTGTACTAATTAAACAATCAAAATTTTCATGAGTTAAATTATGCCACATGTTTGCCTTTTTATTTAATTTTGTTTTTCTAAAAACATTATATGTAAATATTTAAATAATCCCGTTGATTGCTCGAGATAGAGTCAATTATGCTAATATCAGAACAACAACAATTGCTTTGATAAAATACTACCTAATTATTCTTAGGGTTTTGGAGTAGTAGTATAAATATAGGCATACAAGAAGAATGATTAATTAGGTTTAAATATCTTTTGATGAGAAAAATCCAAACTGAATTAGGTTCTTTCTTTTTTCTTTTTCTTTTTTTCTTAAGCATTCGGTATCCGAACTCACACGGGCCGACTAATCTGGATTCGGCTTAGGGTACACTCGCAAAGTCCAACTCTTATTCGAGAGTGAGGGCCCGATCCAGAGCTTTTTTAACGTGGCGCTAACCACCTAACTGAATTAGGTTTTGATGATACTGCAATATTGAGTGGTTGGACTTTGAACAAGTTCTTCACATATATAACTTTTGACACCAAAATTAGGTTAGGTTTGTTGGGTCAGGTCTTATTTACAAGATCCCAACAATAAAAATAAAAAATTTAATAAATAAATAAAATAAATAATTTCTTTTTAATTAATACATACGTTCAAATTATTTTTGTCCTAATTGATATTTAAGTATGAAAACAAAATAAATTCAAAATTCAAAAAGGTCCTCATAATCATCATCCACTTTTATTATAGAAATAATAATATCTTTCCGTATTTTACTCAAAATTAAAATATAGCTATAGAAAAAAAATGAATTTTTTATCTTTTACAGGACCTGTCATTCACTAATATGATAGAGAAATGAGTTGGTAAGGTGTTCTCTAGACTGATTTAAGTGAAATTCTAAGTTCAAATGCGTACATTTATTTAAAATTGGGAACATAATTTATCTTTTATAAGAAATCTATCCAATTGAAATCACAATTAAATTGAATATAAATCTTACTTAAAAAGACGGTCGTTTATCCGCTTGATGAGGAATTAAGTCATCTTCTTTCCTTTTTTATAATAATTTTAAATAATTACAATTTTTTAAAACAAAAGATTTAAACAACAATTGACATCGAATTAGTTTCTGAAAATCAGAATATGTTTAAAATTGAGGTTTAATTTTGGTCAATAAATACCATACCCATCATTTTCTCTCTTTTTTTTTTTTTTTTTTTAAAATTGGGTCAAATAGTCACCAAAACCATCTAGAAACTTCTGACTAAAGAAACCCTATATTGAATGGAGAGTTGGAAAATCTTGCAAAATTTTGAGTTCAATGCCGTATAGTACAAATCTAACCAAATTTTGACTTTTGATTCATAATCTCAATCTGCTTTTTGTAGTTGGCAGAATATGTATATATATGTATATGTATTATATTAGTATGCGTATGGGAAGTGACCAAATATCACTTTCACTTAAATTCCCCTGAAAGACTTCGAATCTTATAATATATTTTCTACTCCATTTTTTTATTATACTAAAAAAAAAATTCAAAAATGTTTAATTATTCTAATCCTATTGTCCATCGAATTCCCTTCTTGCGTGCTTTGATGGCTAAAATCTCATCCATCATTTTTGTTGTCCAAGACATTTTTATATCGAAACTTATTTGTGGAATTTTTAAAAAAGAGAAATAAGAGCCTATTGGATAATTACTTTTCTGAATTTAAATTAACTTTAACTTCTAAGAAAGAGATTATTGATTCACCATCACGGGACAAAGTTTTTCAAAGCAGATGTCTTTAGGGTTCTTTTGACTCACCGCCTCTCCAGATATTATTTAAAGAGAGTGATAAAATTCTTTATATTTTGGACCAATCAATTTCTCAATTTAAATTAACTTTGACTTCTAAAAAAGAGATTTGTCGATTCACCATCATGGGACAAAATTTTTCAAAACAAATTTCTCCAGAGTTCTTTTGACTCACTACCTCCCCAGATGTTACTTAAAGAGAATGAAATTCTTTACGAATTGTTAGTAAAATACACCTATAGTTATTACTTATTTTATTTCATTTTCTATTTTTCTTGTTTGGGATTACCTTAAGGATGAGTTTGGTACAGTCAACAACATGTTAGGTCTTTGTCTTTGAAATTTTGTGACGTAATGGGCACGTGCTTATGGCTATCCATACACGTCTTTGTCAAGCTACTGTCCAAACTTAATATACCAAAACCACTATTTTGATTTTGTATAACAGTGTACTTAGATAAAGTTAATAATTAATAATAGTGTATTTGACAAATTTTTTATATTCAAAAAGGAAATTATTATATCCTTGTTTTCTTATTAAAATATATATATATATATTTATCGATCTTTTAGTTCCTAAATTATTTTTAACTTTTTTTTAATTAAAAATTTTAGATAAATTATTCCTTTAGTCAAATTTAAAGCAGGAAATTGGTCACAAATCAATTATTTTATTTGCATATCTCTGAAATTTTCACATTTAATTAATACATAAATAACGTTTTGAGGGGAAAAAAAACATTAGAAAGAAAAAAAGGTTCATGAATTTCTAATTTTGTTATTATTTTATAATTGAAATAGCATATTTATTGATGAAGCATAAATTTGATCAGTCAACAAATATATAAAATAACAACAAAATAGGATGAAGTTACAGTGATGATAACGAACTGGTCGTTGAGTCGTGGAAATGTCCTTTGAGGTTGAACCCGGAAAACCCCTAACGGAGGTGTTTCTCCGTTAGAAGCCTCCGACGATCAAATTAGTCAAAGATCTCCGGAAGAATTAGAACAAAACTTAGTTTGTTACTCTTCTCTTTTCTGTATAAATTTTATATCTTGCTTGGAAAAAAAGAAAAAAGCAGATCCCACTCTTGATAAGGAAGTTTTCCTTATATAGGTAAACTTCCTTATTAGTGGGTGGGAGTAGGAAAAGGAATGATTACTTACCTACCTTATCTTCTGCACAAGCCAAAAGGCTATTATCATAGCCTTTTTCGACGTCCAATCCCACGGTTTTCCATAGAAGTTGACTAAAGTATGTGGGTCCCGCTTTTTTTCCTCTTATTATATTTAAATAAGATATTAGTGAGCAGGATATACTTGGAATATTCCTTTGGCTGTGAACTTGGTTTAGGATCGTTGAACTCGGTCTCGAAGCTTTATATCATTGCTTGGTTTAACTGTTTCGACCGGATACTCGCATTTCTCTTCGGAACTTTCATAAACCGCGTGGTCCAATGCTCCGTCTTGATGCTTGGATTGTGCTTCGGAGATTACTGAAGTGTCGCGGCCTAAACGCTTCAGTTGGCGTAATGCTTCGCTTTGACCGGGGTCCGATCATATACTTTATTCCGACCAAGTCAAAACAATATATCTACGTGGCATATATTCCTTTCAGTGGCCCCTCGACGAAGCGTGAATGTGTTTATGCTTCGTCGTGACTTTTTTGAACTTTTAATCTTTCTCACAAATTCAAATTTTGAAGTTCTTTTCAAATTCCGTCGATTGGCGCTTTAAATCTTTTCCAGCTGTCACATCCACGCACGCGCTACAGCCGTCAACAATAACTTCCGACAACCCTCTCTCTCTTCATCGTGAACCGTCGCGTAATGATGAGAATTTATTAACATATAATAACTTTATTTTGAATTTTCTCTTTCTTCTTCCACTAAACCCTTCTTTCCCCTTTTCATTTCTTCAAATCAATCTCTATCTTCAAAAATTCTTTCAAAGCAAAATCTCTCTGCAAACTCTAACTTCTACCGATTGTTCTCTTCGTTCCTTTGATTTTTGACATTAAACTTTAATTCTTTCGTTCTATCTTGATTCTGTTATGTCATTTCCTCGGACTCTCGGAAGATTCTCGGCGTTTTTAGACAAAGCATTCGATTTTCTTCCTCGGAAAAGGTATTTTGTTATTGTTTGAAATATTTCTTCTGTGTTTTGTAATGGGTAAGAAATCTATTGCCAAGAAGGTGGTTAGGGCTTTTGGTTTTCCGGATTTAGCTTTATTTGATAGGACCGAAACTTGTTGGAGGTTATGTCCCGACTTTCAAGGATATTATCATCGTATTGGGAAGAAGATAAAATTTTTTATCAAGCCTATGCATATTGGGGATCGGGGGTTTGATCCGAATGAGTCAAGACCTCTAGATGCAGAGATGATAAGTTGTTCCGACATTCGGTTGATTAAGAAGTGTTTGATAAAAAATCTGGGTTTTTCTGCTGATCCTACGCAGGTTGATATTATAATGACTGATTTTGAAGAAGAAGACAATCGTTTAACCGAACAAGAAATAGATGCAATGGCAGAGAGACCTTTTCCGCACCTTATTCCGCGGAGCTCTGGAGGCCGCCGAGCAAGAAATGTGGAGTCGGCATCCGATGTAGTCGCGGAGTTGTCAGCCTTTGGGGAACGTGATGTCGGGGCATCTGCTTCCGAAGGACTTGACGTCGAAGCATCCGCCTCTGGAGGAACAGGCACAAACTTAAGTGACGACGTTATGGATCCAGAATATCCATCTTCGTCCGAACACTTCGCTTTGCCCGAAGCACTATGACCCTACTAGCGTAGCCGAAGCCTCTTAACTTTGGAGTTGATTTCACCAAGTATAGAGTCTTCGTGACTCCAGAGGCTGGCTTGTTGTCGCTGGATTATATTCCGCTTCCTGTTGCACACTTCTATGGTGGAGTTCGGCTGCCCTTAGACCCAGCTTTTGTGGACTTCCTTTCTTATAGCCGAGCTCAGCTTGCCCAAGTCCATTCGAATGCGGCCAGGACGATAATGGCCATGATAATTCTGTGCCGCAGACTGGGATGTGAGTTCACCATGAATCTCCTCGCGCAGTTCTTCATACCGACGGAGATGAACAAGAATACTCTTTCTCTTCGGCCGAAGAAAAATAAGATTCACCTGTTCGATTCTCCTCCCAATAAGGTCAATTGGCGGGACAATTGGTTCATGGTTGAGTCCAGAGTGGGATTTCCCTTTAGACCTTTGGTGGGAAAAATCAACAAATGGTCTGCTCCTCCGAAGGATCTTGAGTTGAGTGAAGCGGAAAAGAATTTTCTGGCGGAGGTGGATAAGAAATTAGACTCCGATCATAAAAATCAAACTCATGTGTATTCCATTGCTGATCTTTTGAGCGAAGAGAGTTTGGAATGGTGTGGAATCGGTCCTGGTTTAGAGGATCGCAGGAGAGAATTAGGATTTGGTGAGGATGAGGAGGAGAATCCTATGTGGACTCTGCACCCGGGACTCGTATTTTCTACCGAGTGTCCTGTGTGTAGCGTTCCCGATTCTCGGGGATGTCGGACTGCCAAGGGTAGATAGATTTTGTTTTGATTATCTTGTCCTTAGTGCTTTTATTACTTTTTTGACATTTATTTTCACGTTTCGCAGGACCAATGCCGGACAAGAAATTCTTTGGGTTTAGGCAAGGCAGCTATAATGTTCGCCAAACTCATATGAACTCGCGCCGGAGTTTCCTCCGGCCTGAGCTATAAAGGGAAAAACCGCGGGGAGTCGAATGTTCCGGCAAAGGTTCCACTGAAGGCTCCTGCAAAGGTTACTCAGGCTGTTCGGTCCGAGACTCGCTCGAAGGGTCAAGGAAGTTCAAAGTCTGTTCCTCAAAAGGGACCTTCACAGGAGTCTCGAGGTGAGAAGCGTCCTCGGGAGGAGGAAACTTCAACTCGTCAAAGCAAGCCTCGCGGGGAGGAAAGTCGCCCCGTTGAAGCTCCCATTCCAGATCCTCCAACAGTTGATCTAACAGTCGAACCTTCTTTGGCCACAATGGTTCGGCCTCAATTGTCGACTTTGGAATCTCCATCATCTACAGTGGTCGGCATTTCGACGCCAATTTCTTCTCGAAGCCCTAAGTCTTTGGTTCCTGCTCCTCGGGAAACATCTTCTTCTGTTCTTCCATCCAATATCTCATCAAGAGATAAAGGTAAAGCAGTTCAATCGGGAGAACTCCCATGGTTCTCAGCAGGATTCTCTCCCCCTCGCGATCCTTCGAAGGCTGCTGCTTTGCGTGAGGTAGTTTTAAATGACACTCCCCCGATTTTCAACTTTGATTTTACGGATGGGGATATATCTTCGCTATACGGCACAATCCCTCCGAGGCGAAGCGCCGACTCGAAGACATTTGAGATTGCCAGCAAACGTCGAACCGATGAGGTCGTGGGTAAGAGTGGTGCTCTCATATCTCGGGTAATAAGAATGGGTTTACTTCGCAGCTTTCTTGTTATGTTTATCTTTTAACTTCTTATATATATGCTTCGCAGCTTTCTTCTTGTGTTCTTGAACTCGGGGAGAAAATTACAATGCTTAGTCGAGAGAGGAGGAGAGCCGAGGATTATAAATTGAGGTGCGAAACTGCAGAGTCCAAATTTCGTGCTTTGCATCGGGAGTACATCTCTCAATCATCCATTCTCAAGGATGTTGAGAGGATTAAAGAGAGGTTGGGAGAGGATGTTAGTCGCTTTAAAACCAAACTCTCCCAATCTGATCGGAGGCTTTCCCATGTTGAGGATCGAAGTTTGAAACTGGAGAGGGAACTTGCTGCAATGAGGTCGAGCTTGAGAAGGAGCGTTTGACGAGTTTGGGCTTAAGGTCCGATAATACGGGCCTGAAGGAGCAGTGCTTAAGGGCATGTTTTGCTAGAGACGAGCTAGCATCTAAAGTTGCTGCTGTCCAAGGGGAGAATGACTTTTTAAAATCGGACGGTCATAAGGACAAAATTGTCGCCGATTTTAAATTGTCCGAAGCTTACGAGTCTGGTTTGCATGAGAAGCAGCTCGAATTTTTTGAGGCGGGTTGCATCCATATGCTTCGGCAACTTCATCACAAATTTGAGGATAAGGGTTTTCTGTTAAAATGTTTTTTCAACGGACCCTTCGCTGGAGAATGCCGTGATGGAGCGGATTTCATTCCCTTTAAGGACGATGAGTTGAAAGATCTTCAAGAGGAGGACTCTGCTGCCGGTCTGCCAGAATGGGTACCGCCATCACCTCTTCAACCCAATTTTTGGGATTATACGAAAGTTACCCCCGGGACTCCTGCTATTGAGGAAACGGAGGAGGATAATGATGTTGATGGTGGCGAAGTATTATCCATTCCAGATGCCCCGAATGTTATCATGCCTCCGGCTTCAGACTCTTCGGTTCCGGACTCTTCGGTCACAGAATCGTCGGTTCCAAATGCTTCGGGCCAAGGACCTTCAGCTCCAGGCGATCCAGACCCTTCCATCTCATGACTATATAGCTTTTTGAAATTAATGTAATAGTATAGGATTCAATGTACTTTCATTTCAGTACCTATCCTTGGGTAATATATTGAGTTTATGTTTTACAACTCAAGTTATATATTCCATTTTTCCTATATTTAAAGAAAAATTGTTATGATGATTTAAGTTGTGACTAAATAAAACAACTTAAATTTAAATATATAAAAATCGAAACATAAAAGAAAAATGCTATATGAATTCGAAATTTATTAAATAATAAGTAATTTCGTATATAAATAAAGTTTACACGAAATACTTCTTCAAGTGGTCAGAATGCCATGGATTAGGTAGAAGCGTTCCATCTTGCTTTGCCAATTTAAATGTTCCAGGTCCGACCTCTTCCTTGATTAAATAAGGGCCTTCCCAATTGGGAGTCGGTTTATTTGCTTTGGCTTGTTTCGAGGTTACTTCGATTTTGTGAAGTACCCAATCACCGATGTGTAGAGGTCGTTGATATATTCGTTTGTCATGATATGCCTTGGATTTTTCTTTAAAAATTTCAGACCGTAGCCTTGCGGTTATTCTTCTTTCTTCTAGCAAATCTAAATCAATCCTTCCTGCTTCTTGATTCCGGGTCTCGTTGAACATAGAAATTCTTGTTGTGGGTAGTGCGAGTTCGGCTGGTGCGACTGCCTCGATCCATAGACCAGTCAAGCCGGTGTTTCCCAGGGGGCCCCTAGTCGAAGTTCGGACTGCCCATAATGCATCGTTTAGCTCATCGACCCATTTGTTAGATTTATTTGCAAGATTTTTCTTCAAGGTCGTCATAACCAGTTTGTTCGTGCCTTGACTTGTCCATTACCTTGTGGATGTGCAACTGATGACTTCCAATGTTTAATGTGAAGTCGGTTGCATTCCGCTGTGAATTTAGCCGAGAATTGGGTTCCATGATCGGATATTATAGCTCTTGGAACTCCAAATTGGCAAAGTATGTGATCATGGAAAAATCCGAGTACATTATCCTCCGTGGGATTGACCAGAGGTTTGGCTTCGATCCATTTTGTGAAGTAATCGACCGCTACCACCATGTATTCGAAGCCGCTTCTCGCTTTGGGGAGAAAAGCATGGAGAATGACGTATCTCGACCCTTATTTGGTTTTCGTCGATAAACTCGCCCGAGGCAATTTTGGCCAATTCATCAGCTGCAAAATTTTGCGTTCTATTTATCTTGTTTAACACGAAGCTTTTGAATTTATTTTTCAAAGATATTGCCATCTTGGTATACTCCTTTAAATTTTCGGAGTTTGTAGCATATTCTTCATTCACTTGATTCACCACTATTTGCGAATCACTTTGGACCTCGAGGTCGGAAATTTTTGCTTCGTTCGCCCAAAGTAGTCCCGGGATTAACGCTTCGTATTCGGCTTGATTGTTGGATAATGGAAATTCGAGCCTTATGCTCCGGGATTCGTTGAATTGATGATTTGGTGAAGTCAAAGTTATCCCGACGCCAGCTCCGTTTGAGTTAACAGCTCCATCGACCGTTATGACCCATAGATCATGACTTTCTCTTGCGTTAAACTCGGACGTAGCTTGATTACTTTCTTCCTCTGTGAACGAAGTTTCGGCGATGAAATCGGCTAATGCTTGTGCCTTGATTGCTGTTCGCGGGGTAAACGTTATGTCGAGTCCACATAGTTCGATTGACCACTTCAGCATTCTACCGGACTGGTCAAGTTTATGAAAAATTTGTCCGAGCGGTGCATTCGTGTAGACCGTAACTTGATGCGACTCGAAATAAGGTTTCAATTTTCTGGACGCAACAACCAAAGCGTAAGCTAACTTTTCAATATTTGGATATCGTGATTCCGGTCCATTAAGGACTTTACTTACAAAATAAACAGGGAGTTGTTTACAATTTATTTCCCCGAGTAATACAGCAGCTACAGCAAAATTAGAAGCAGATAAGTATAGATACAATGTTTCCCCAACTACAGGAGAGCTAAGTAGTGGAAGTTGTTCCAAATAAATCTTGAGTTCGCTCCATGATTGTCGACACTCTTCCGTCCATTTAAAATCTTTTCCTGTAGTTTTGAGAGCTTTGAAGAAAGGTAAACATCGCTCTGCTAACTTTGATATGAATCCGCCTAGTGCTTGCTATGCAACCATTGAGTCTTTGGACGTCCTTAATACACCTTGGTTCGACTAGGGAAGTGCTTTGTGACTTTTTCCGATTTGCTTCGATTCCTCGTTGAGTCATCATGAAACCTAGGAATTTTCCGGATTTAACTCCGAAGGTACATTTGGACGGATTCAGCTTTAGATTATATTGACTCAAAGTTGCGAAGGTTTCATCGATGTCAGCCAGATGAGAATCAACGTGCCCTGAGTTGATCACCATGTCATCAACATATGCCTCAACGTTCCTCCCGATCTGCTCCTTTAGGACTTTATTTATCATCCGTTGATAAGTTGCTCCAGCATTTTTTAGGCCAAACGGCATGACATTGTAACAATAAACTGCTCCATCAGCCCTAAAGGATGTATGAACCCGATCTTTCGGGTTCATCTTGATTTGGTGATAGCCTGAGAAGGCATCGAGGAAGCTTAGGAGCCGATACCCGGCGGTGGAATCTACACCAGCGCCGATACGGGGTAAAAGGGGTCCTTAAGCGGGCTTTATTTAAATCGGTGAAGTCAACGCACATTCTCCATTTTCCATTGGCTTTGGTGACCATGACAACGTTGGCCAACCAGGTCGGGTAAGCTTCTTCCCTTATAAAGCCGGCTTTTAATAACTTTTCGATCTCTTGTTTCATTCCTTCCTTTTTGTCTTCGCCAAAAGTTCCGGCCTTTTGTTGCACTGGTCGGAAGGTTGGATCGATGTTCAATTGGTGTTCCGCGACCTCGGGATCGATGCCCGGCATGTCTTTTGTTTCCCAAGCGAAGTTCGAAGTGTGGTTCTTCAAAAATTGAATCGGTTCGAACTTCTGTTATTCCGGGAGTTCGATGCCTATTTTTATTTTTTTGTTGGGGTAGGCATCGTTTATTGTTAACTCTTCAAAAGTCTCCAATCTGTCTTCCCCTTCGACCGCCTTCATGATGTCCATTTCTATCGGTTTCGAATTCGTCTATCAATATTTGATAGAAGGTCTGTCTGCAGTGATCTGCAATCAACACTTCGTCAATTTCCCTTTGTGCTTCGGAAATTGCTTCTATTTCTGACGAAGTGTGACCCTCAATGACATCTGCTGCTATTAATGCTTCGGTCCGTAGAACAAATGCTTCGCGAATCACTCCGATGTCCATAGACGTCGGAGTATCATCTGTCACATCCTTCATTTTTCGGATTGTTAGCAGATAATCCAGAACTGATTTTGGATTACTCTGGATGAGCCCTACTCCATTTCTTGTGGGAAATTTGACTTGTTGATGTGATATGGAGATCACTAGGTCAAATGCTGCGAGGGATGGAATTCCGAGTTTTGCGTTGTAGCTGGAATCGATATCCACTACGTAAAATTTAACCTTCTCCATCCTCGTCTTTTCTCCAGTTCCCATGGTGATGTCCAGTTTGATAGTTCCCTTCACTAGGATCTTATGCTTGTGTAAATCCTTCAAGGACCATCGAACTAGGCTTGAGCTGATGATCATTTAATCCCATCTCTTTAAAGCACTTATGGTACAAGATATTTCTCGTTGCCCCAGTGTCAATGAGAATGCGTTTTACCCTGCAATTTTCCATACCTTCCTTTGTCATCGAGCATCAATTACCATGGGGCGGGTTTTCCGTTCGATTGTTGGAGCCAATTTGTTCTCGAAAAGGTGATCGTCTCTTTTTCTTCATATTCATATTCGGGAATCAAGTATTCTTTTTTCGCAAGTGAATTTGTTTCCTAATCATGTCAAGATGACGGTGTTTCGACATTGATCACATTGATTATTCTTTCACTATTTTGCTTCGGCTCTTCAGCCGGCCTTCCAAAGCAATGTATTCTTTCAAATTCCCATCGCGAATTAACTTCTCGATCGCTCTTTTCAGTTGTATACAGTTTTCGGTTACATGACCACAATCTTTATGGAATGCGCAATATTTTGACCTATCACGAGTCGCCAATGTATGAGGGTTCAGCGGTACTGGGTCGCTTACCCCATGTTTTTCCTTGATGACTGAGATAAGACTTTCTTTTGTTACGCGTAGTGGAGTAAAAGTGTTCGTCCCTTTGTTTTTGCTTGGACTAAAGCTTTTCTTCTTTTCAAAACCAATCGCCTGCTCTTTCTTCATTGAGACTTCGCCCATCTTTTCTTTTCCTTTTGGAGGAGCTTCTTGCGCACTTTCCTCAACAAGAGCAATCTGTCGCGCTACGTTAAACATCTCTCCTATGGTTCGTGGCTTCCTCAGCTGTAGCTCTGTATATAACATTCTGGACCTGAACCCTCCTTCGAAGCACGTAATAACCGTATCCCGACTTAGTCCCTCGATTTCTTCATAGGTTTTCTTAAACCTTTCAAGATATGCTAAGAGAGTTTCACCATCTCGTTGCTTAATGTTAACGAGGTCCCCCCCGGTTTTTTGTATGGATCCAACCGTGCTGAATTTGTCCAAAAATTGTTTTTCAAAGGTAGACCATGAGTCGATGGAACTTGGACGCAACGAGGTAAACCAGGTTAGGGCTTTGTCCGATAATGTGCTTGGGGAAAGCTTTACCAAGATCGTGCCGTCGTTGGTTACCAGTCCCATAGCGGATTTATACCTGCACATATGTTCCAGAGGTCTAGTATGTCCCGAATAAAGCACAAACCGAGGAATTTTCAGAGAAGTGTTCGGGGCCACCTCCTGGATCCACTTTGAAAATGGTCCAATTTCTATCGACTGTGACTTTTTCTAAAAAGATGTGCGGCGTGTCTGTTCGGGCGATTTTCTCCTGGTCCGATCCGGAGATCGGTCATTTCGAGTCCTCTTGTAAGTTTCTTTGTTCCGTTGAGGGCGAGAGGAATGATGACTTTCTCCTACTTCACCGACCGATCTTTCAGCCCGTGAAGTAGGTCTAGGGTTTCTGGAAGGTGGTGGCCTTTCCAGATTTCCTCTCGTCTGAATGCTCTCGGACGGCTCTGGGCCTTATATTTGAAGGGCAGGCGTAGTCGTCTACTAGGAAAGCTGGTGGAGGCAGATCCTGGCCGTGTTCACGAAACTCTGCCCGGAGTTTTAACCATTTTTTTGCCAGCTCTTGTTCTTGAGTAAGTCTTGCTACTTCGTACGTAACCTTTCCAGTTCCTCATCGGAATTAGGCTCAACTACTTCAGGCTCTCGTCTTGTGTTGAGTCTTTCTCTCAACTCCGAGGTCTGTCGGACATTAAGGTGTTCACGCAGGTCTTGTGTCCGAACAGAAGGCTGTGGCTCATGCCGTCCAATCCGTTCTAAAACTGAACGTCTTTGTCCGGGTGTTTCCGGAACAACAGGTGTATCATGTCTACGCTCGGTTGGTCGTGAGCTTGATGGTCCGGAGGATTGCCTCCTCGGGTGTCTATCTTCGGAGTTAGAGGACATTTTGTTTGTACGAGAAGAATATTATATGAAAGTATCTTCTATGGAAATATGAGTTTTTCGTAAAGGAAAGAAAAAGTTAACTTTCGGGATATCAAAAGCAGCTTTTGCAATAATGATGCAACACAAAGTTTAGTAAAAGAATATAATGTGTTTCCCGGTAACAGAACCAAACCGATGAAGCATAAATTTGATCAGTCAACAAATATATAAAATAACAACAAAATAGGATGAAGTTACAGTGATGATAACGAACTGGTCGTTGAGTCGTGGAAATGTCCTTTGAGGTTGAACCCCGCAAAACCCTAACGGAGGTGTTTCTCCGTTAGAAGCCTCCGACGATCAAATTAGTCAAAGATCTCCGGAAGAATTAGAACAAAACTTAGTTTGTTACTCTTCTCTTTTCTGTATAAATTTTGTATCTTGCTTGGAAAAAAAGAAAAAAGCAGATCCCACTCTTGATAAGGAAGTTTTCCTTATATAGGTAAACTTCCTTATTAGTGGGTGGGAGTAGGAAAAGGAATGATTACTTACCTACCTTATCTTCTGCACAAGCCAAAAGGCTATTATCATAGTCTTTTTCGGACGTCCAATCCCACGGTTTTCCATAGAAGTTGACTAAAGTATGTGGGTCCCGCTATTTTTCCTCTTATTATATTTAAATAAGATATTAGTGAGCAGGATATACTTGGAATATTCCTTTGGCTGTGAACTTGGTTTAGGATCGTTGAACTCGGCCTCGAAGCTTTATATCATTGCTTGGTTTAACTGTTTCGACCGGATACTCGCATTTCTCTTCGGAACTTTCATAAACCGCGTGGTCCAATGCTTCGTCTTGATGCTTGGATTGTGCTTCGGAGATTACTGAAGTGTCGCGGCCTAAACGCTTCAGTTGGCGTAATGCTTCGCTTTGACCGAGTCCGATCATATACTTTATTCCGACCAAGTCAAAACAATATATCTACGTGACATATATTCCTTTCATTTATATTTCACTAAATAATGTAATAAATTTTTATTTATGCATTACTACATATTTTCAAATAATTAATTCCTATGAACATTTTTAGTTTGAGTATAAACTAATAAAGAATTAAAAAAAAATTGGCTAATGGAAAATAATTGAGAGAATAAAACCATCATTTTTTTTTTCATTTCTTTTTTACATATAATTTTTCTCTTTTAGGAAGTTATTGTTAAAAAGTATGCAAATATACAAATAATATGGAAAGATGTATTTATTTATTTGTATTGCTTCCTCTGAAAATGCTTCATATTGTATTATTTATTTGTATTTTTTATGTGCATATATATATATATATATATATATATATATGATGAATTTTTATTTAAAATTTTTGAAGTGTAACTTTTTAATAAATAACTTTATCTTTGAATTAATTCACATTTTATTTTATTTTTTTATTTGCCTCCAAATTATATTAATTAGTTAAATAAGAGTAAGTCTATTTATGAGATTGAAGAGTCTTTTGATGACTCCGGGTATGAAGTATAGAGTTTATAATTAATTAATATTTAAAATATTATTAAAAGAGGACGGAATTATATATTGTAATTGAATATAAAATATCATAATATTAAGTATGAAAGCTTAATATATATATATATATATATATAAAATTTGGAAAGTAATAAAAAAATTTAAATGTTTAAAAATGTTTATATATAAGATTAAAATTGAAAATTTTAAAACCATAATTAGATCTTATTTTGTTTAAATTTTTTTCTAAGAGAAATACAAATACATTTCAATTTATACATTTTTAGTTTTAGAAATAATAATAATAGTAATTAATGAAATTTTTATAATAGACGTGTAACTAAAATTTTTACAATTCAGCTCTAATGTCAAGCCACCTTCAATATATATATATATATATATATATAATAGGCTTTGAATTAAAAATAAAATGAAATAAATATATTCAAAAATAATTTTTTAAGTATTTTTATATTGTAAGAATAATTTAAAAAATACTAATATTAAAATATATTAAACACTGTTATATACAAAATTGTCATATTGTTTGTCTACAAAAATTTTCACTTTCAATAATTATTAATCATAAATTGATAAAATACATATGAAATGTGTTTTTAAATCTAAAATGTAACACTGACAATATAAGTTTCTGTTTACATTTACTTATTTAATGGAAACACAAAATTAGAAAAGAAAAGAAAAAATTACAAGAAAGAGTTAATGTTACTCTCTTGAATATGATTGGACCGCAATGAGAGTCAAAGGACCAAAAAAAAAAAAAAAGGATAGAAATAGAATTATCATAATTAATGATTACGAAATAGACGTCACTAATTTTCATTATAGTTTATAATGATTCCTTTTAACAGTAAAAGGAAAAAGAAAATGTGTAATTATCTACAGAATTTATCCACACGAACGAAGTAGCCAAGAGGACGTGTGAAATATTTTTCTAAAATTATTTTTATTAAATATGATTAGTATTTATTCTAGAACCGTGTAAAAATAGAATGAAAAATGATGTTTAATTATTATTCATAATTTAAGTGTGTTCATGCTCACCTTATTGAGTTTCTCATATTTTTAGATACATATTATATATAAATATATATATATATTAGGGTAATCAAAGCTTTATTTGGAAGTGAGATCTAAGGCCATCGTCTAATTTTTTATTTATTTTTTAATAGTCTATACTGCTTTAGAGTTAATAAAAAGTTATTTTGATTTAAGTGAGATTATAAATTTAAATTTGTATTTATGTATACAATCGTACATATGATACAATAAAAATTATATCTAAGTAACTAATATTACTACAGTTGAGTTATGTTTTGTTTGTGTAATATATTATTGATATGTGAAAATGTGATAATCTAGTTAGTTTATCTTGATTTACTTAGGTTTCTCACTTGGTTGTTCAAGTGAGAGATTTGAGTTCGACACATGTCTATGATGACTTTATGTCACAATTTTAGTTATATGTTATAGTTTTAAAAGTCATCTACCACAAATCTCTCTCAAATTAGTCGATTGAGAATGTCGAATCAAAAAATATATATATTATGGACATGATTATAAGTATTCTTTTGGAAGTTGGAATAGTTTGACAATTAGGTGCAAAAGTAGCATTATAATAATTTTGGAAGGAATCATTTCCAGCATTGAACTTTGCTTTTAAAGGGAAAAGGTACATAAATGCATTTAATATTATTCATTTATTTACCATTACAATAAAGTATTTCATTTTTTTTAGGCTTAAATTTTGCCGCTATCCATACATTTATCACACATTTTTACCAGAAATATCACATCTCTGATATATATATATATATATATATTCAAAAAATATATTTTTTTTCAAGAACTAACAAAATAAATTTTTAAAAATTATGGAACTTTTTGATAAAATTTTCGTGTAAGATAATTTTTTAAAAAATATTTTTAAGATAAAAATAATGAATACATCCCTTATAATCATTACTATTATTAGTATATTTAGATATTTCTTTTCTTTCCAAAGATTAAAAATAAAAGAGTTTATATATATATATATATATATATATATATAAAAAAGAAAAAGTAATTGAATATTGTTCTTTTCGTATAATGATAATATTGTCTTAAATTTAATGAAGGTTGGATAATGGTGGAACACAATAAAGGTTCGTACTTTAATAATTTTCTATTATTTATTTATTCATTTATTCTAATTTTCAACTAAAATCCATTATTACAGTACATTTGTTTTAGTCAGAAACTATGAATACAAAAATAAAGAGGGCAGAAATTTATATATATATATATAAGTTTATGGGTAAAAATTTATATATATAAATAATATAGAGATGAATTTGAAAAAAAAAAATGAAGAAATTTTAAAAGAATGAAAATAACTCATTTGATCGTACTCATTATCTAAAAAATCATTAAGTTAAGATATGTTCAACTTTAAAAAATTTCGTAATTTTTAAAATAAAAATACAATTTTTGAGAGGAATTAAAGTTTCTCTAAAAGGTAATTTTTTATTTTGTAAAACTAATTTAATATATTTGAGTTAGTACGTAGAAATCATACTTTTGGCAACTTTCTTTCAAGTTTTTTTTTTAAAAAATATATATATACACATATTCCACTTTATTACCTATATCGGGAAAGATTTGTATATTCATTTACTGGGTTATATATATATATATATATATATACACATGCAATCAATAAAAATTTCAAAGAAAAAAGAACTGAATGACTACCGTGTTAAATTTTTAAATGATATTTAAATTATTTTGGAAAATCATAACATTTAAAGTTTGAATTCAACCATCAACAAAGTAATATTTTAAATTTAATCATATTCATAATATTTAATTGAAATTTTAAATAAAAATAATTCAGCAAAATGTATCGAATTATATTTAAGTCTAGAAATTTTAGAGTAAAAAAGAAACAAAAAAAATGTAATAGAGAATATAAATAAAGATTATGAATCTCCATAATTACATTGAAATTAGAATAATTTTTTTTAAAAAAATTTATTTGTGATATAAGATATTTCCAATGAATCTTAATTATAATTTCAATCTTTAAGTCATATTTATTTAAAGAATAATTGATGAATTTGGTCTTAAACAAATTTTATTTTGACAAGTTCAGTCTCAAAATATTTTTTTTTTTTACTTTTAAAGTCTCAAACTTTTTTATTAGAGAAAAATAAGATCCTTGTTAACAAATTCCGTCAAAAAACTTAAAAACTTAACAGTTTACATTTTTTTAATTAATTAAAATAGGGGTAAAAAAGGTAATATAGGTTAGAAGAATAAAAAAAAAAAAAAAAAAGAAGAAGAAACGGTTGCAATCTCCGATCAGGTAACTAAACTTTTACCTCCGTCTCCAATCATTTCTCCACTTCATTCTCATTTCCTAATTTACACATTTATGAGCTCGTATCACGTAATTGTCTAGAGATTTTACGAGTTGGCTTATGTGTTATTTTGGTTTCTAACCATTCACTCTTCACTGTCATGTCATACTATCTTTCCACTAAATTTGATTATTTTGTGTAGTGTTATATTAAATTTCTATAGATTCATCTACATTATTAATGGAAAAAATTGTGATCAGTTATGAATTTGATAAAAACTGAGCTTGTATTTGAGATGCTGATATTGGTTGTGCAGAAACGTTCGGTGTGTAAAAAGTGCAGAAATATGATTCTCGTTTGAAGTTGAATTTTTTTGGGTTGCGATCAAATCAGATTGCAGAGCAGTAACCTGCTCAAGAAATTCAGGTGGAAGCATTTAGGTTTTGTGTATGGCTACGAGGCATTCAGGTCTGGTTCATGTACAGAAACAGTGGCGCGCCGTTTCTTCTTCTTTTTCCTTTTTTTTTTTATTTTTCCTCACATATATTGACATTTTTACCTTTTTCTTTAATTAATTAAACAATGTAAACTGTTAAGTTTTTAAATTTTTTAACAGAATCTGTCAATGAGACTTTATTTTTCTCTAATAAAAAATTTTGGGACTTTAAAAGTAAAAAAAAAAAAAATTTGGGACTAAACTTGCCAAAAGTAAATTTGTTTGGAACCATATTCACTAATTATTCTTATTTAAATTAATTTTATTATAAAAATAAATTCAAAACAATTGAATATGTTAAATAAAAAATTCAAAATAATAACTTAAAGAAACTCCTCCATAACTTATTTGCGTCTTAGAATTTTTTTTAAGACTGCAGAGTTTAACTATTATTTAAGAAAATGTCTTATTTTGACTCTTATATAAGACTCACAATAAGTATTGAACTCTTAACCTCATATAATAATATAATAATTATTATGTGTTTTTCTATGTTAATGTAAAGTTGATTTTATGTATTCACATTTATAATAGAGTCTAAGTGGTGCAATGGCCCACGGCGATTAAATGGAGTCTTGGTTCCGCATTTTGTGATGTCAGAGCAGACCAACCGAACCATTCCTGGGACCCACAAAGACCTTACAGTGTAATAAGGGGCCCACTCTCCCACGTTCTTCCCTCATCTTACGCACGCACCCTCTCCCCCATCCCCCACCAATACTTTATTTTACTATTAAAATATTACTATTGTTTTCAACTCAGAATCCAATCCTAAACCTATACTACATACATGAAAAAAAAAAAAAAACATAAACAAAATTCATAGCCGCTACTCCTAACTTCTGGGCCACCTTAGTTGACCTTTGACCCTTTTTTGTTTCTGTCTGATATTTTCTTAAATTACTTCCAACTTTTTTTAAAAAAAATTTAAATTTTAATTAATTTAAATTTTTTTGGATGAAATTTTAGTTAACTTCTTCACATATGAAATTAAAATTTAAAATAATCAAATTCCTCAATTTCTTACATAGATGATAGTTTTTTTTTTTTTTTTTTTTTTTTTTTTTATTATTATTTTAATTTTTTTTTTTTATCTCAGTGGTTATCAAAAACAATCATTTTACGTAATACAATTAAAAAACACACAAAGTGAATATTCGAAAACACTGTGTATGTCATTTTACGTCATATATTCTATTTTTTAAAGTAAAATTTCTTTTTTACTTCATTTTGATCAAAAAAAAAAAAAAAAAAAGAAAGAAATTTTGTTCAAATCAAGAATATGAATATTGAAGAGTATGATATTATAAGAGCACGTAAGAAGATTCCAAGTAACATACTAGAAGATTTAGGTGGAATTTATTCAAACAAAAATAATCAAAACTTAAAATAGTTGTAACATATTGGATAAGAACAAATGAAAATTATGTAAATTTATTTATTTTTTTAATATTTTAAATTTAATTATATATTTTTTAAAAAAAATTAGTTGTTTCAATCTCATATGTTTATTCAAATTCTTATTTTATTTTTAATTTGACAAAAAATCATTACCATCAAATTTTAGTAATTTTTAACTATCAAAATTTACATGTTAAGTATGCGTTAGTCCCATAAAAAGTATTTTTATCATTTACCATGAAATTGAGAAAAATGAACATTTCATTAATATACGAGTTAATTAATAATTTTTTAATGATAAAAATGATTTTTTTTTTCTTTTTTGGTAAATAATGATAAAAATGATTTTTACATACTTAAAATGTGAATTTTGATAATTAAAAATTTGCCAAAAGTTAGAAAGAAGAACTCTTTTGTCCAACTAAAAATAAAAAAAAGAATCTATCTATCTAAATAATAAAAATATAGAAAACCTAGACACATCAAAATAACACATAATTGTCATAAATTATAGAAAACCTGACAAAAACTTGAGCATATATTTAAAATAAAAATAATTATTAATTTAGTTTTTCTTCACAACACAAGTTGTTTGAATGAATTCAATTATATGCGACACTTTTAATATTTTTAAAGTCTTCCATAGAATTAATTAACAAAAAAATATGATAATGTTAAGTTCATGAGTTTTTATTGTGGTTAATCAATAAACGTTTAAAGACTTTTAGAGCTGATTTTCATGACACTTGGGTGTAACACTTAACTCCTATAAATCGAGTTATACTCATTCTAATACTATTGATATAAATGTCCTTAAATTTTTTTTTACTTAACCGCTATTTTAACATATTTTTAGATGAAATGACCAATATCACAATTTTATATAATATAAGGATCAATTCCACAAAAAAAAAAATAAAATTTATGGTCTAATTTCACCAAACATTCATAGTTTGGTACTATTTTTTTCAAATTGCCTATATTAAAATAGTATAATGACATAAATACCCTTATTTGTTTTTTTTGTTTTGTCAGCTTAATGGATGTTTTAACAAATTTTTAAATTGAAGGATCAATCTCACAATATTTACATAGTATAAAATCAATTTAACAAAAAAAAAAAAAAAATTAAACAACTAATTCCACTAAAAATTTATAGTTTGGAGATTATTTTAACGAATTTGCCAAATCAAAATATAGGTAAGTAAAGGGTGTGGATTCTTGAAAGGACGTGGAGTTCACTAAAAAATTTTATCCCAACTCTACACACGTTTTTTACATTCATGGCAGAATTTCCGTAACCATAGACCAAATAAATAAATAAATAAATAAATAAATATATTTATTTAAAAGAGAAAAAAGAATAATAATAATAATCTAAGAAAAGCACAAAGTAAACCCCACCACCACTTACGTCACCAATCCTTTGACTCTTTCACTCTTCTTAAACCACCACTCTCTCCATTCTCCCACCTCCACTTTTTCTCTTTCTCTCTCTAAAAAAAAAAAAGAAAAATCCACCACCACCATTACCACTACCACCACCGCTTCCTTGTCCTCCATAGCTACTCACCGAGTTTATCAAAAAAACAACAACAATGGGGAGAGACGATCTGTACATAACGATTCCCAGCTTTTTTAGGTGTCCAATTTCCTTGGACGTGATGAAATCTCCAGTGAGTTTGTGTACCGGCGTTACTTACGACCGAACTAGCATCCAACGGTGGTTGGATAGCGGCAACAACACTTGTCCGGCGACCATGCAAGTTCTTCAGACCAAAGATTTGGTACCGAATCATACTCTTCAACGTCTCATTCAGATCTGGTCTGAATCGGTCAAAACTCGCCAACCACCGCCACCACCGGCTTCTGGAGAGTCAGTCGCCGGCGGTAACTCGCTTTCTCATGCTGAGGTTAAGGCTCTTATTGATCAGCTCAAGAGTAATCTACTTAAAGATCCTCCTTTCCGTATTGCTATCTCTGTTCAATGTATAAATAAATTAATGTTTTTCGCGAAACAGTCCGATCAGAACTGTAGTTTTCTCACTGGCGCTGATTCTGAGCTGTTATCGATCATAATCTCGAGATTTAATGCGGTATCTGTGAACATTCTATTGACGGAAAAATTGGTTCAGATTCTTCATCTTTTGTTGAAAAATTACAGAGGTGAAAATCAAATTATTGTTGGGGAGGAGAAACTGGTGGCATCTATGATCATGGTTCTGCGGCAAGGAAAAACGGAATCCAAAATTTTGGTTTCCTCTGTATTAAAGCTGTTTATTGATTTGCGAGCGGAATATAAGCAATTGTTAGGGGAAAATGAGGATGTACACGCGGAGTTATTGAAATTAATGGCGAGTTCTGAATGGGATCAAGAAGCCGTTGAGAATTCTCTATGTTGTTTGTTATCAATATCAATGCCTAAAAAAAACAGAACGAAATTGGTGCGCGGTGGAGCGGTTGGGGTACTTACAAAGGCATTGTGTGAGGGAGAATTGAAGAGTTCTTCGGTGGAGAAGGTTTTGAAGCTTCTGGAAATGGTATCAACCTGTAAAGATGGAAGAACTGAGATTTGTGGGGATGAGAAATGTGTGGGTGCTATAGTAAAAAAAAGTCTTGAAGGTTTCAACAATGGCTACAGAGCATGCCGTGACAATTCTATGGAGTTTATGCTGTCTGTTTAGAGATCAGAAGGCTTTAGAAAGTGTGGCGAAGAGTAATGGTTTGGCAAAGATTTTGTTGCTGTTACAGAGTAATGTTTCACCAGCAGCAAGGCAAATGTGCAGTGATTTGCTTAAAGTTTTTAGGGTTAATTCCAAGAATTCTTCTTGTTTATCAAGTTATGATACTAAAACTACTCACATCATGCCATTTTGATTGTGGGTTTTGTGTTAGTGTAGAGATTTCATCAGGGCTTTTTCCTCTCTTACTAATTTCTTGATTTCTATCTATGCCTGGTATTGGATGGGTGATATGAAGATGAGGCTTCAAATTTTGTAAATCTTAAAGAAAATTTTGTGGACAAAAAAAAAAATACTTCAAATGGTAAAAAAAAAGAAGAAAGAATTATTTGATTTTTCTTTTTTTTGCAGCTATTTGTTCTTCAAGATGATTGTCTCTGTTCTTTGATTTGATGTTACTTTCTGATTGAACTTGACTGTCATACTGGAAATGATTGAATATGGGATGATTTCTTGATAGTAATTCTCCAGATTTTAGCTCAAAAATTTATAGGAAATGAAGAAGCATAACATAAAATGATGGGAAGAAGAAAGAAAGTGGTGTGCCACAAAAGGTAGTGGAATTGTGAAGAAGATTATGGGTTTTCAAAAGGGATAGAAATTCTCTGCTCACTTTTGGAGCAAAGTCTTTGGACTGAAATGATCAATAATGCTTTCCAACACATTACCTTTTTTTTTTTTTTTTCTTCCTGGGTAATAACATTTCAGAAAGGAAAAAAAGAAAAAAAAAGAAAAGAAAACTCCATAGAATCTGGTCTAATGTCTATGGAGGGGACCAAAAACATAAACATCCCAGAAATACAGGCCCTAATGAAATTTTTTAGTACTAAAATAAAATAAAATTTGAGAAAGGGAAACAAGAAGACAATTTATTTATTTTATTATATTATTATTATTATTATTATTATTTTTTGCAGCAATTGCTGAAACAGCAGAGTCCTTTTGCTGACTGCAATCAAGCTTTCTCTTTCAATTAAATATATATATATACACACAGAGAGAGATTATATATATATATATATATATTGTATATGTTGATTGAGGAAAGTGAGGAAAGAGATGGAAAGAGATTGGAATCACAATCCCAAAACGAAATCTATTAAAGAAGTTCAGTAGTAGTAAGATTTTTTTTTTTTTTAATATATTTTGTTTTTTTGTTGTTGTGGTTGTCCAGATGGGTTTGACCATTCCAATTCCAGAAACATATTTAGAAAGGCAAACAAAAACAAATAAAGTTGTGGGGAGCATTAAATATTATTATTTTAAAAAGTAATTGATGAAATTTGTCTCAAACAAATTTATATTTGATAAATTTAATGTTAAAATATTTTTTTTTGACTTTTAAAGTCTTAAACTTTTTTATGTAAGAAAATTAAGATTTGTTTTTACAAATTTCGTCAAATTTTTTTAAAATTCAACGGTTTTTAGTTTATTAAATAAAAAGTTATTTTAAATTAAATATATTTCTATATATATTGTTTTAACTTTTTAAAAATATTTTGTAAATAAGTGTTGCAACTCTTTTTATTATAATTTGCAGATATTTCATTTATTTGATTTAATTATCCTTTCTTTAATCGACTAAAATCACATAAATCGTTACATTTTAAAATATTTTGATAAAATTTGTGAACAATGACTTTAGTTGTCTTAGGTAAAGAAGTTTGGACTTTAAAAGTAAAGAAATAAAAAAAAATTAGGACTAAGCTTGCTAAACATAAATTTGTTTGAAACTAAATTCACTTATTATTAAAAAAAAAAATTAAAACAAATTTTTTTTTCTGCTCTGACAATTAAAAAAGAAAATAGGTTTTACTTATAGTAGAAGATGACCCAGATAAATCTTAACTATAAGTAATATTTGAAAAACATTTCTACATCCAAATTAGTATTTATTTGAGTTAAATAAATAAATAAATACAAATTAAAAATGATAATTTTATTTAAGTCAAAATAGTTTAGTTGTACTCTCAATAATTATTGTTTTTTTTATTAGTATTATTTTTTTTTTATAGGGATTTAAAAAAGGGGATGTCACTAAAAGAATTGAGGTTTTTGTGGTGTGTGGGCATTTGTGAAGTGATTGATTCAATGGTTCATGGTTGGCTACTTTGTACTGAAATGAACAAAGAAAAAACAAAAATATATTTTAATTTATTTATTTATTTATATATTTATTTTTAGTGCAGGGTTGGGTTGGCACTTGGCAATTTAAAAAAGAAAAGAAAAAAAGTAGAGTAGAATTTGGATGGTTCTCTAAGCACTTAGATATCCAAGGGCACTTTGGGTATAACAGAGTTAGAGAGGAAATGTGATGTTCCTTTTTTCTTTCTTTTTTTTTTTTTTTCCTTTTTTCTAGTTTTCTGCTATATATTAATAGTGGTAGAAAATGGTCCTCCTCCTTTTTTTTTTTTTTTCTGGAATGTATTGTGACGTGAAGTCTCATATTATTTATTTAAAAAATTATTGAGTGGTTATTAAATAGAAATTAAAATTTTTTACTTAATAACATGTTTTTAAATTTGTGAAGCTCACCTTAAGTGGATTAACTAGACAATATTATTGTGTTGTTTACAACATCTCAACAAAAGGAAACTTTTTTTTGATGGGTGTGTAATCTCTTAATGTAATGTATAATTTAGAATATTATTTATTATATTAAAAAAATGTATTAATTTAATTAATTAAATAATATATATATATATATCATTTTTTAAGTACTGAATAAATAAAAAGAGAAGTAAAGAAAGCGTAATTTAATTGATAACAATCACACTTATATGACTCATGAAATTCAAGACACAATAAATCAAAAAAGTCGTCTCAATTTTTTTAAAAAATATATATATAAATATAAAGAGAGAGTATGGTGGTGAAATTAAGGTTATTATGGAGTAAATTTGTGGGAAGGAAGAGTGGGTGGGGCCTGATTGGTTTTAACCAATGGGAATGTGTGTTGGGATATAGAAGCAGACGTGTCAATTATTCTATGGGGCATGCTTTTGTTGGCTCAACTTGAGCACCTCACGTGACCTTTTGCTTAAGGGAACCTATCCTATCCATTCTACGAACCCAACCTCACTATGTTCCAATTATTCATTCAACATTATTAAATATTACACACACAAACATATATATATATATATATATATATATATATTCACTTAATATATATAAATATATAATATTTATTGCTAAAAGGCTGAAAAAGGATTAAGTCAATAACGCTTTTAAGTCCATTATTTATTTAACGCTTTTACTTTTCTTTTTTTCTTTAAAAAATTTAGTTTAGATTTTTTTTCCCCTTCTTTTCCTCTTTACAATTAATGTATTTAACTAATATTGTTACATTATTTTTATTTTTCTTCTTCAATGCTCTTTATGATTTTCTTTACTATAACACTAGAAAAATGCTAAACTAGACCCGATTACAGATATCTGGTTATATGTTTTTTTGTTACACTCTATGTTACATTAATTTTAATGTGCTAAAAGTTTATAACACCGAAATTTCTAAAACATCAATTAAATTAATTCAAAAAACTAATATTGTTACATTATTATTTATAATCTTTTAGCAAATAAAAATCATAATTACAATTGCATAAACAAATTTATTTTAATTATTTGAAGGAATGAAAAATACAATTTGAATTTTAAAAATTGTAAATATTAAATTATTAGTGTTTATTAAATTACCCTTCTTATTTTATTAGTGTCTTAAACAATATCTTCAGAAATCTCAGTTGTTATATTAACATAAATTTGTTAAAATTTATGATTTTATTGATGATTTATAAAAAAAATAACAAATGTTAATAAACAATAACACTTACTATGTTTGTATTAATATAATATGAAATATAAAAAAAGGGTTGACCAATATAAATCATCTTACATCTTTTTTCCATTAAAAATATGTAATCATCTAAAAATATATATATATATATATATATATATATAAGATATATATTAATTTTAAAGTTTCTTGATCCGATTTGAACTTATGACTCTCAAACTCAAAATCTTTCATCGTTATGGTCATAATTGAAACAATTATCAATTAAGTTAGACATTCTTGTTAACAATTAATACTTCTATATAATTATATTAAAACCTAATATATATATATATATATTTACAATTTTAGATATAGAAATTAATTATTGGCATTTTGGAAGAAAGTTGTAGAGGAGGGCCATGAAAGTCCCATCTCCTAAATAGACAATTTACTCTTTTACTTGAAAGCTAGGGCAAGAAAACATAACATGATTTTTTTGGCCTACCATTGCTTTTCCCATTGAAGATTACTAAAAGAATGCCTCTTTGGTCATTTTCCATTAGGTCTATTACTATATCTTTGTTGTGTTCTTTCTTTCTTATACACTACTTTATACTTACTCATATTTAAACTATTGATGACTTATATGACATGTATATCTATATATATGAATAATTGAACTTATTATTATTATTTTTTTAACATATTTATTCCTTTTCCCCTCCTAAAATACCTATAAGAGTGGGTATAAAAATTTACAATTTTAAGTAAAACATGATCAAGTATGTTACAAAATAAAGGTAGAGACGAAAAAGATAAAATAAATAATAACAATAAGAAAGTTTGGCATAATCAATAAATCACATTGTGAATGCTATATGGGGTCATGAGTTTAGCTCTTGTTGTGAGTGTTATGTAAGAGTAAATGCGAGACTTTCTTCCAAGTAAGAGTTAGAATCTGTATTTGCAACTTGAGTTGAATCTAAATTTGTTGAAGTAATAAAAAAATTAACAAGAACTAAATTTCATATTCTTCATTTATTTATTTATTTTATTATTATTTTTTAAACCATCCATCTAAACTCCAATTCAAAATTGAAATAAACAAAGGAACCTAAAAAGAAAAACTAAAGAAAGTAAAAAAGATAGCATAAAAGATCATACAATTTGAAATACTTAAATATAGTAGAAAGTATAATCTTCCTTTAAAATTTTTACTTTATTTTATGAGTGGATTTAATTTTATATTGGAAAGATTACATAATTTTTAGACTCTTTTTACTAAATGAATACTTGTTGCTTTGAATATGATTTTTTTAAAAATTATTTAAAATGATATCATTAATTTAATTATAACTTAATAATTTTCCTAATAATAATAATAATAGGAAAATGCTAAATGAAATATAATACTAATAGATTTATCGATATTATAATAAAAAGAAATTCCTCAACTATTTATACAAAAACTTTTACCACAAACTTTCTTCATTTAAGGAATATAAATTCTCTCAATTACCTAACGTTTCTAATTATAGAAATAAATTATAATTAAATATTATTTTACATATTTATATGAAATAAAAATAATATTTAAATTTTAGATATAGAAATTATTGCTATTTTGGAACCATGGTCACGGACAGTTTACTATTTTCCCATGACAGATATGGGCAGAAATTTAAAAACATGATAGCTTAATTTTGGCCTACCACTAACGCTTTTTCTCTCAAAAGAAAAACTAATGCTTCTTATATTGGTCATTTTCCATTAAGATCTATATCATGTTGTTTTTTTTAAATTTTTTTTTTTTTTTTTAAACATCTAATATATGAAATTATCATTTCTTTTTATTTATTTATTTTTTTCTTAGGTACGAGGTGTCTTAAATGAGTCTCAAATTATAAGAGGATATTTTTAAGTCAAATCCACATATAGACTAATCTTTGTTTGAGCCGGGTTGGTCCTTTGCGGGAAGAAGCTCTAGCCCCAAATTTTAAACAGTTGCATACATGAGTAGGGGTTTGAACCATCAATCTCACTTAAGGGATTGTGTGCCAACTGTATTGACAATGAAGCAGCAAATTCAGTGGGAATACAAATCTTAAGCGTGAAAAAAAGAAAAAAAACAAAAAAAAAAAAAATCTAGCTAGTAATATTATCCACTCTTCCGACCTTCTAAACAATGTCAGGGCATGGAGATAAAGCTTCAAATAGAGCTTTCTTTAAGCTTGAAGGCAGACCTAAATATAAAGCTTTTTAATGATAACTCGATTTTATATCGTATTTTTGGCATGATGTTTGTATTCAATTTGAGTTAATTATGGTATTAATTGGTTGAAATTAGTTGATTTTAACATTCAATTACATTATTTTGGTTCAAGAAAGTTTTGGGACTAAATTGCTAAATTGGGAAAAATGGTAATTTCTTCAAAGTTTGTACAGGGTGTACACCAGCAGTGGACGGCCGTCCAGAGCACCAGAGGCATGAATTTCGAGATTTTCACCCAAAAAATGTCCAGAACGCCCCCGATTTCACCCATATAAATAGAGGCACCAATTCCAACTTTCAGCACACTAGAATTGCAGAGAACACGTGAGTTTTTGAGTGTCGGAACTAGAGTACTCTCGCAGATCTCGACTTTTCAACGTTTTTGTTTTTATTCTCGAGCTTGAGCCTCCACCATAAGGGATAGCCTTGAGAAATCTTCGAGAGGTGTGATTGTCGAGGATCCGTAGATCGAGATAAAGATTCGGAGTGTAGGAATCTTTCGGATCTGGAGAAACGAGTCATATCGTTGGGGCGTGACACGAAAACGACAACCTTACTTTCTCCTTATCTTTTAATTCTTGTATTTCGTTTTCTTTCATTTGTTATAATTTTGTGTCATAGGTTTCTATCTTTATAATGAACAATTAGAGTTTTTTCTTATCTCACATTTCCGGAAAGGATACGTTTTAATATACATCGTGAATTGCTTACTGTCTTACGCTTTCGATTTGATTCTCATATTGAGTTTATGCTATGAAACCTAGGTTGATGCATGATACTACAATAGTTAATTAAATTGACGGTTTGTTAATGAGCCCCCACCATAGGGGATTTAACAGATTGCCAGATTAGGACTAATAACTTGTGGCCACCATACTGAGGTTAGGTAGCCTAATAATCTCGGGTTTGGAATCAATGCAAATCTTAAGATTATGTTGTTAAATTGATGCCTTAATAACTAATCTAAAAAGGTTTAGAATTACTTGCAACCACCATATTGAGGTAATCGCTTTAGATAATTCGGGTATGTTAGTAAGACGTTTCGAATTCATAATTGTCTTAGATCCACTTGCAAGTTGCATCTTCAAATATAGGTCTTCCTAATTGGATCATTGGAGCTTAATTAAGATTCCTATTACTTATCTTTTCCTTGCTTTATTTATTTTTCCACAATATATCAATCTCCATGAATTGAACTTAAGCTTAGGACTGATTCCCAATATATATTACACTTTGTCATAATTGATATATATATATATATATATATATATATATATATATATATATATATATATATTTTATGATACTATTAAGCTGTTATCAACGTTCCTGGATTAAACGATATAATTTATAAATTTAAAATCTTTGATGCTTTCATGTTACTATCTGCATTCGATAGGTACTCTGTCTTAGGTTATGTTTGTTTAAGTGACAATTTATCCTAATTAATCACAAACAAAGCTAATGATAAGAAATTACACATCAATTAACTTGGAGCTGGTTGTGGTGGTGTTGCAGGTGCTCGTGGCCATGCCCGTGCTGGTCCAGATTCATGAACTTATTAATCTATATCGTCTCACCATGAAAATATATAAATATATATATTATACTGTAGTCAATATTTGAATTGATTCCCTTCAATACCATTCTCTTCACAAAAGCTTTTAGCTTCTTCTCTAGTATATTTTGTCCTAAGTTCATTTGGACCCAAGGATTTCATAAATTTGGTGGCTGGTAGAGTTTTTGAATTACGCAATTGTTGACTCTCTTTTAAAGCAATGAATTTCAATACTACTACTATTAATATTAATATAAATAAATAAATAAATAAAAATGACTGAAAGTTCCAGTAGTGTAAATTTTTATATATAAAACTAAGATTCTGTTAATCTTCCCAATCAAAACAATAAAAAGATAAAATGGAAATCTGAAGAATTCAAAGTGAAAAAGAAAAAAAAAAAAAGATTTCAAAATCCAATTAAATAAACTAAAGAGAGTAAATTAATCAAAATAAAATTTAATAATAATAATAATATAAAAATAAATCGGAGCAGAAACGAAAGTCAACCAAGAGGAGAAAGGAAAGAAAATAAAATTAATATTTTAAATTAATCAAAAATAACTTTCTGGAAATATCCTGTTCTTTTGAATTTTTTTTTTTTTTAAAAAAAATTAAATACTCAATTATTCCAAAAGAGAAATTTCAGTAAATCAAACATTTAGAAATCAACGTTTCTGCAAAATTTCTTAAGAACTTCTCCCAAACTTCTAAATTCAGCAGTTTTTTTTTTTTTTTTAATCTTAAAATAAATTTTAGATAAACACAAAAAAAAAAAAAAAAACGTAACCGGAAATCGTAATTTTCAAAGAATTAAAATCTTCTGCAATAGCTTATGAATTTCGTCATATAAGATTGTTAACAGAAACCAATTTACTTCAATACTCTCTTAGCCCAATGCAATTCAAATAATTTGCAAAAAAAAAAAAAAAATTAGAAATTAACGTAAACATATAAAATTCATATCAGTATAAAAAATAATAATATTTATATTAAATCTTTCAGAAAGGTGTCCGTTTACTCACCTCTAAATTGCACCAAAAAGAAATCAAAATCACCAAGCAAACCTTTGAATCTAACCTAAATTAATCAAATAAACTCTTAAGTCTAAGATAATCCATAACCTAATTTAATTCGATAAAACAAGACCTAACTTACCGGTTTATTCCCGACGATCGGAAACCCACAAGCTGCTCTCTCTCTTATCCTCATTTCCTCTTACACAACGCCAACATAAGACAAATAATTTTAGGGTTTCTGAGAATTCCCCTTTATAAATAATACTTATTTATTTAATATTAATAATAATAATAATATATAATCTCGTAAATTCCCTTATTTACCCTTATTTAGGGCTGGGTATCACAAATCCAATCAACAATCATAAAAAGAATCAAGTGAAATCCTCTCCAATATTCAGTCAATCGATCTAAAAATTGAATTTTTTAAAGTAATTAATTCAAAATTGAAAATTAGCCTAGAATCCAAAATTTGTTTGGATCATGAACTCAGAACATGTCTTGAAGTCATCCCGGACCGAATCGAAGCGCGGTTATCGCGTTCTGCATCTCTCTTCTATGTCCGAATATCGAGAATTTGCTAAGTATGAATTGTATTTGACAGCTGCCCTAATTTTTCCTTTTTATAAACCTTGTTTCTTCACGAGGGCTTAATTAATTAGGGTAAGACTTTGATACATTGGGTCTGCAAAATAAGAGTAATTACGAGCTCATTAGCTTAATAATATAATAAATTCAAATTTATTATAATAATCATAAAAATCCAATAATAATAAAAATGGATGTGATAAATGCTAAGGATAAAAGATTAAAAATATGTAAATTCATGTTCTATTAGTGGCCATAATTCCCTATCTTTTCTTGTAATCAATCCTAGAATGGATGAGCATTAGTAGTACTGTTGGAGGGTGTCGCAGGCATGGTAGACTTTTGATAACTACCTTAGAATAATGAAAATCTCTTCTCTTCTCGATATGCTCTAGATATCGAAAAGAGTAGAGATTTTCGTCATTCTAATTAAGCTAGAAATGTGTAGATAACTTTATTTCTTTACAGATATATATATATATATATATATATATATATTTTTTTTTTTTTTAAAAAATTTATTTTTTTTTTTGGATTGTGGGATGAAATCGATTAATAAGTTCATGAATCTGCACCATTACGGGCATGGACATGGGCACTAGCAACACCACCACAACCACCTCCAAGTTAAATAACCCGAAAATTGCCCCTGAATCATCTCTCTTGGATTCAATAAAGGTTTAAACTGTCATCTTCTCTCCACTCGAAGAGAAGCTCTCAAAAAAAATTATTTCGGTAATGAACCCCCTAATCCCGATTTACCCCTCAAATTACATTAGTTTCTCTACCCTAATTATGAGCCTAGTTAAATCTATCAAAGATTGGGCCTATTTCTTTCTTGAGCTTCAAATTTTGGGCTTCACACTTGGGCTCATGGTTGTTGATATTCTTAACCCAAATCTTATTGTATATTAGACCAAAAGAATAAGAACGCAATGAAAAGTCCATCATTTTAATATTTACATTATTGAAGTTTATCTTCCGGCCTAATGGTCTAGGAGTCTCTCCCTCAACCAAAAGGTTGAGGGTTCGAATCTCTCCTGGTCATTGGTCTAGGAGTTTCTTCATTACCTCCTGCCTTGTCAAGAAGTTAAAAGTTTAAACTTCACCTGAGGTTCCACAGTTCGAGATATATTCGCAAGTGCGGGTATACCCGCACTGTTGGGCCTTCCTGGGTGAATTAGTCTAGGCCGGAAGGGCCTGAGATACCACATCAAAAAAGAATATTTACATTATTAAAATATGAAACCTCAAAATTATTTTTATATCCTATATAACAATAAAAGTTAAAAAATAATATAACAAATACTAAGTAGAACAGTTCAAGATTATATAAATTCACATTCTATCATAGTTTATTTCACTTTTTTTTTTTTTTTGAAAAATTGTGATAATTTGTGTTTATTTCCTTATTTTATTTTCGCACAAATATTCATTTGTACTTTACAGGTATGACGTCTTCAAGTCCATCATATAACTCTCTACCTATTTTATTATTTTTGAAAACTTCATTTTTATCCTAAATTTTAGTAAAATAAAATAGAAGGATATTAATAACTATAACACGTTTATTACAAATTTTATGAAAGATTTGTAACAATAAAAAATTAGAAAATTATTTATTATTTTGTTGCTAATTAATGAATAATTCATGATAGATCGTGGTAGACTTGTATTATGCATGCAATAAACCTCACTGTGTCTATGTTAGTAATTTGATATCATCACACTTTTACCAAAAAAAAAAAAAAAAAAAAAAAAATTTGATATCATCACATATTAGAGTGCACTTATTTTTCCACTAAAAAGAAAATTTTGTCTTTTTATTTTTTTTCGATTGTCTAAGTTTATTTAAATAATATATTGGAAAATCAACTTTATATAGTAATTTAAGATATCCATTTAATACACTGTAAAATAAAATTATAATCCATTTAAAATTATATTCTAATATAAATTTTATTAATTATTGTAACATGATAGAAATTTTATACAACACATAATTTAATTACTTCGTTATTCATTTTTCATATTTGTTATATTTATCTACAAATAATGTAAATTATATAGAAACTAATTTTCTATATATATTATAACTCTATTTTCGCTAAAAAAAAAAAAAAAAAAAAACACATTTAAAATGTCAAATCCATGGAAAACTTTTCTTATTCTTGTTGAACCAAATATGAAGATGGCATTATTTGTTTCTTGAGCTTTCAAAGATTAAAACCATGATGACTACATTACGAAAAGTAAACATATTAACAATCTTGTGATAGTGTGTTGCAAATACTACTTAGTCTTACTTAGAAAAAGAATTTATACATTTATTCACTTTCCTCAATAATGCTTTCCTTTTTTTCATTAGAATTTTTCTATTCTACCAAACTTAAATTTGTCTTAATTACTAATAATACATAGTATATTCTTTGACAATTAATTTTATTATGACGGTTAAGATTTATGTGGACTACAACAAAATTTACATAAATACGTAAATAGAGGGCATATTCCCCTTTGTATAAACACACAAAAAATCATTTCGAAAGTGATATAATGATATTCTCTATATTCTCTCTTCGTTTCTCATTTTTAATTTTATCTCGTTAGTTTTATATATTTTCATACTAGGTCACATCTTTCTAAGTGGTATTCTTAGATTTAAAGAGATGACTTTTGGTAATATATATATATATGTGTGTTATTTAATATTTTTAATGTTTATACCATGTTCATCATTGAGTTAAGGAATGCATAAATTTGAACTTATGTTTCCATGGGAAAATGAAGAGAATAAAATTCAAATAAATAAATAAATAAATATATGTATATATATATATATATATATATGATTTTCATTTTCCTTTATTCTCTTTGCTTCCCTACTAGAGTCATTAAGATCGTTTACACATTATAATATTGTAAACAAAAGCTGGTTCGTTGTGCTTGTTGTTGTTGTTGTGCTTTTTTAGTAAGCGTGATCATTTTACCCTGGGAGGCGAAATCTGTCTTAAGAGAATAGTACTTAGTACTAGACTCGATCTTTTATTCAATCCATTTCTGTTACCTTATTTGAGTCTAATCTTTCCAAGTAAGTCTTCTATCTTAAAGTTATTTTTGTTTAATATTAAATAATGGAATTTAGAATTCATATTATCCGGTTTATATGTTTTTATGTTATTATAATTAGATAATCGTTATTTTCCACTAATATTTCTAACTAACTTTTTGCTTGCAGAATTTAATAATTTGTTCTCAATGTGAATCACGCAAAAAAATAACTGACACCTATACAAGGAGAGGCTTACATGTTTATTTGGGGGATTGCCTCAGATAATCTTCTTTTCTTGTCTATTGGCTACACATTTTCTTCTTTGATGTGATCCTCCTTTCATATTAGTCTTATAAAATTTTCTTTAAGTCGTTTCCTTCTTGTGAAGTTTAATAATAATTTTGGTTTTCCACATTGGCATTTTAAAAAATGGTTATTATTTTCATTCTTCAGGTTATTAAGGGAAGATGCTCTTTGGCTACTTGGACATTTTTTAGATATGAAAACCTTGGACATTTTTTTTTTCTATTATTTTAAGGAAGATTTTATAAACCTATTTTGTTCATTCGCTACTTGAATCATATTTATTCTTAAAATCTTGACCAAACTTTGTCAATTTTTTCTATTCTGTTGTATCATGTCAATGTGCATTTGATGAATTTGTTCTTCAATTTTAGGACAATAGCAAAAACTTTACTTGAGATATTTTTCTCTTAATTGAACTGTATGGGAAAAATAATTAAGGTTTGAAACAACATCAGGAACGATATAATATGTGGAAATGTTATTTTTTATAATTTAGTACAAATTTATATTATTTTGATATGCTTGTGTGAGGATATTTAAATGATAATTATTATTATATATTAACTTGAACATAAACAAATTATTTTTTTCAATTCTCTTGATGCAATTCAATTATGAAATGTGTAAATTTTTTATTTTCTTTGATAAGATATTTTTTTTTTCTTTTGAATAATACAACGACAAGAATACGATCAAATTTCGGCTGAATTTTAGTCTAAGCCGATAAAGGCAAGTTTGTCAAATGATCTTACTCTACTTGACGAACATCCATTTGCTAACACTCGTGATGATTGTGATCCACCACCTCCAGGCTCTTATGCAGCACCATTGCTTACGTTATAGTATTAGAATGATATTAAAATGTCTTATTATTTAGATTCTATATATATTATTACAATGTAATTTAGAATATTTTCTTATTCAGATTTTCTATATATTTTACTAGAAATATTATTATATATGTTTTTTATTGTTATCTGATTTGGATGTATTTAAATAATCTTTTTGGATATATTTATTTAAATTCACGTATTTAATAAATAATTTTATAAAATTATTAGATTAAAAATAGTTTTTTATATAAAAAAAATAAAAATAAAAATAGAGAATAGTGACACAATTGTGATGCACTATTTGTGTCAAATAATGATGTGTCAAATAATGATGGTCAAATCAGTTGAAAATTCGTCATAAATAGCGATAGCTAAATTAGTCAAAATTCGTTTCAATAGCGATGGTCATATGAGCTGAAATTTCGTTGCAAATAGCGACGACTAGATCAGTCGCAAATAGCAACCGTAATATCGGTTGAAAAATTCGTCACAAATAAGGACGGTCAAATCGGTTGTAAATCCGCAATAGCGACAGACTAATAATGATAGCCTCTTGCCGTCAAAAATGCGTTGCAAATAGTGACGGTTGTCGTCAAAAATCTTTTACAAATAGTGGCGAAATCTTTGTGTCATCGCTAACAATTTTGTGACAATTAAATTTGTCATAAATCCATTGCAAAAGCCATTTTGTGACGGATTTGGCCATCACAAAAATTGAAATTTGTGGTAGTGAATAATTTGAGATGAAATATTTTGAAAAAATAAAATAAAATATTTTTTGGGCCTACAAATCGAGTACTTGAAAGATGAAATTTTTATTCAATTATATATGCAGATAGAGTCCGACAATGCTTATCCATTAAGTACCCGATGGATATCATGGGGAAAATGATAAATTTAGTCTTAAAGTACTATATTTTAATGCAATACATGCACTAATATATAATCTTACTTATATTATTAGGAGAAATATAGCATTTACTGTTAATTTATTAGCAGAAATTTAATTCAAATTCAACTAGAAGATATTAGGATGAAATTAAAGAAGTTTTATGATCTCTTCAAGAGATAATAGCAAATTATTAATGTGTTTGATTATAATTAATTACTCAACACATCTGAACCACAATTAGTTTATCTTTTAGGAAGAGATTAACAAGTAATAATTCAATAGATTTATTCACAAAGACGTTATCAACTTCAATCTTTGAGAAATGACATCACATCTTGTTGGGTCAGCTACCCATCGAATACAGATACACTTCCATGAGCTTTGAAAAGACTACTACATCAATTGGAATGTGGTTAGTTCAAAGATTTGATGCAATGTTCTAATTAAGGGAAGTGTATGTGTACTTTTTTACTTTCACTAGGATCTTTTTCCACTGAATTTTTCTCTAGTAAAGTTTTAATAAGGCATATTCCTTGTACAATGAACATTAAAAGAGAGTATTTTATAAATTTATTTATTATGTGAATATCCATTAAAGATTTCTATGTTCTTTCTACTTATTTACTCCATTCTAATATCGTTATAATTGTATTCATATTCCTATAAATAAAGCATTTCATTTTCACACACGACACACTACGATCAAGATTAATCTAGCAAAGACTACCTCTACAACATGTACAACTGTAAAACTAGATGAAAATTTTGACTCAATGGGCGGGAATCAATTCAGTTGTGTTAGGGATTTAGGGAATGAAGAAAAATGCTTATTGTCTTCCTTTTGGGGGGTTTTTCCTTTTATGTATATATAATAATTATCATGAAAAGACGATTTCTTCCCTCTCCAGCTGATCAAATCTATTTTTTTTAATACCCACTTGGGGCGCCCGGTGTCCTCACCTTTTCGGTGAGACTAATCCGGACTCGATCTGCAAAGCGCTCGTAGAGTTCAACTCTTACTCGAGGGTTAAGGTCTGACCCAAGCTTTTTAACATGGCGCTAACCATCTCAGGGGATTCTAAACCTCGATCATCCGCCATGGGTGAAGCATTAAGAGTCCGCTTACCAACACCCTCAAGCTACCGGGTTGATCAAATCTGTTGATATCTCTACTTTTTTTTTTTTTTTCTTTTTTAAACAAAAAAAATCCACCAATAGAACTTGCTAAAAAAAATGGCACTTACCAAGGTGCTAATGTTTGACACTAAAGTAAACAATTTCTCAAATTAAATATATGTTCATCTCCTCCAACTATTTTCTAGGATTTCTCTTCTAAAAAGGGACATCTTTTATTCATCGATTATCTTATTTGATTATTAAAGAGTTTGACATGAGACAAAATAATAATAATAATAATAATTTACCAAAAATAATAATAATAATAATAATAATAATCCTGTTTAGAACTTTTTTTTAATGTCGATTGGAGGATTCTTTCAAGATTTTGCATGCAGGAAGGAGTAACTTCATACGCATATATATTTATGTTTTGATATAAAAGAAAAAATCTTTCCCACCAATAATGTTTATTTAATTTTATTCGTAAAAATCAATCATCAAGCGGACATATGTAAAGTATCATGAACATGTATTACGATTTTCATTTAGGTAAGTGGGGTTCAGACATGGAAAAAGCTGATTTCAATTCCATTCTATTGATTTCATTAGGATATAATTAAGAAGACAAAACTCTTTGTGCCTCGTTCAACACAAACATCCATATGCTTTTGCAATTCATTGTATCTGTGTCTGAAAATGTCATCAGAAAGATAAGGTTGTCCAAAATGGGGTTGAGGCCTTGTAACTTGTTCTTTTCTTCCACCATGCAAAAATATCTTATCTTTCCAAAAAAAATAAAAATAAAATAAAATTAAATAAAGAGAAGAAAGTTGTCAATCATGATTTTTTCCTTTTTATTTGTTTATTTATTTATTTATATTTTGTCCCTTTGTGCAAATGAAATTATACTGTTAAGGTCTTGTCTTGCTTTTTTAATTAGAGTTATTAAGACAATTATATATTTAGAGTTTTTTTTTTTTTTTTAAAAAAAATAGAACTATTTGAAGTTAATGATATTATATGATTAAATAATTATGCTTATAGTGATTAGAAGTCAAAAGTTATACAATGCCATGTATGCATACATACATAGATAATTAATAAATGTATCTCTTAGAATTCATATTATAACTTTGTCATAGTAAGATCTCGATGATTTGTGTGGGTATAAGTTAGATAGTGGTAAGTATGCTCATGATAACCTAAAGGAAAACCAGAGAAAGTTTTCATTGATAATATCATATAGAAAACTAGAGAGAATTTTTTGGGAGACTTTTATGAGAGAGAGAAAAATACAAAAAATAGAGAGTTTTTAGCAGTGTTTAGAGGTTTAGATATTAAATCTTTTAGGTATACATAAATGGTTATTATACTTGTCTTTAATTGATAGTAAAAAAAATTTTAAATTATTCCTCTAAATTTTTTATTATCTCTCTCAATATGAATAACAAATAATTTAATTAACATCATAATATTGTATTGTTTCTAACCTAACATATATTTCATTATTAGATTATAAGTGAAATGAAAGCAGCTCGGGTAGCTCCTTTATAAACAAACTAAAACCCTAGCCTTCTCTTCTTCTTCTTCTTCTTGAGGGCGTCACTCCTCAACACTATCTTGTCTCTCCCGATCAAGGGAGAATTTTAGCTTTGACTCGAATTTTCTATTGGCCAAAGATCTTTTTCTTTATCTTTTTTTCATATTTTCAATTTATTGCATAGTGTTTTTTTCATTATTATTATTTTCTCTTTTGTTTAGTTTATCTTTTTATTTATTTATTTTGGTATTATTGCTACATTTTACATCTTATATGCAAAGGTTTCAACTAATACTTAAACATCAATTTTTTCTTCTTCTTTTTTAAAAAAAAAATTGTTAAACTCAAACTAAATTTGGGCCCTTTATTCATTTTTTGTCTTCTTTTAAGGTATTCTATGAAATTTTTTGTGTCCAGAATGGATTAGGGTATTGTTCAAGGAAGAAGGAAAAATAAAACCCTCCTTGCAGATGCGATTCACAACTAGGAGCTCAAAAACCAAAGATTTAGATAGAATATTTGTTATTATATTTTATGTATTGCTCGATTTATTTTCAACTTCCCTTTACTGGTCACCTAAATTTTTTAGATGGAATATATTCGCTCCACCTAATTTTAGATTAGTATTTTGTTCAATTACGATGAATGACTTTAATCATTTATTTGTGTAATATTTTATTTTAACAAAATTTCACATATAAATAAAAAAATAATATATATATATATAAGTTAAATGTAACGTCATTTGAAAAGATTGTTTGGCAGTACGAAGCCTTTTCAGTAATTGATAGCCTTTGGGAGCACTATGCATGCGTTATCTTTATTTGCCATACAAATCAATGATGGCAAATGTGTCTGGACATTTAGGGAGGGAGAAAAGCAAGCAAGTAGGGGCGGCTGTTCTATGATTTTGCAAATTCATTATCTTTATTTGGTCGGACTCCATTTTCTCATACTCCTTTTGTTTTTTTTTTTTTTCTTTTGTAAAAAAGATAAATTTTTAAAATTTGAGTAAATTTGTTTACTTTTTAAAAATAAATTTTTTAAAAAAGTAATAAGTAACTAATTAATTGATCCCTTTTTTTAATTTATTTTTAGTGTACTCTTTTGGATAAATTGATGACACGTTATAAGATTTGCAACCACTTATGATATGTGTAAGGTAAAAAGTGTCACATATTATAATATATTTAGATTACTTATTCATTAAGGATATTCTAAATAATCAAATTACCTTGTTCATAAAGTAATATAAAAATATGCATATAATTGAATCAATTAAAATATTAATAGTTGTTTTAGGCTATTTAAAAACTACTTTAAACTTTATTTAATTAGAAAATAAATGAAAACTAAGATAAATTATATTTTAGCAGTCAAGAAGGTGTAGTTCAGTTAGTAGTAGTTCAGTTAGTAGTAGTCTCACTTATGACCTAAAGTCATAAATTTGAGACACACTAAAAAATAAATTTTGATTACGTATGATATATGGTATTTTAGATGGATACCAATTTTCGTTTGAATAAACCTTCTCACCAGCTCACTTGCAACCGCGATTAGACTAATAAAACTCATATTGGTGTTGTCAACTATTGTATTTCTGTCTAGTTGTCATATGAATGTAGAAAATATGAACAAATTTGAGCCACGACATCTCCATAATACTTGGACAGATTAATAATTAGTAGACAAAGGATAAGCCAGACAAATCGGCACTAAAATTATGGAAGATTACATGCACATTTTGTACTACAAATTGACTGTCCCCACGTGTTAATTAATATATGTGTATTTCTTTTGTCTTGCAAAACTTTTAGGGTTTCGGGCTCTGATGTGAGTCTTTCTTTAATTTTTTTCATCTTTTGCAAATATTGATATTGTCAGTTGAAAATAATTAATAATTTTGATTAAGAAAATATTTATCTTTTTACCCCTTTTTTGACTTATTTGCATCAGTATTCCTGGTATTAATATTGTCTGATTCTAACATATAATATGTATATATACACTGTAGATTTTCAGAAGAAACTGGTAAAGAATTGTTAGAAGATTTAGGCAATCACCTGAACTTGGGATGTAAAATATATATATATATACATATATATCAGGAGGCTGGCTGATTGTATTGCTTATCTCCTTCGAGGTTTGAACATATTATTTTGATCCGATTAAAATATATAGATATTATTTGATAACTTTATTATTACTAATTATTATTATTATTATTATTTCCTTTCAATATCTGTACATAAGTCAAAAAGACATTAATTAATTTGTAAGAGAAAAAAAATTAAAAGTCTTATATATATATATATATATATATATATTAAGATTTTCTTGCTTGCAATATAACTCAAACAAACTCATAAGTGATCTTAGGTTTTATTATCATAAAAGAGACCAAATTTTCCAATTTGCCAAAAAAAAATTATAAAGTTGAAATTTTAGTGGAAAAGAGAAATCCTTGTACCACTCCCATTGTGAATAATAAGATTTTAAAATATATATGAAGAAGAGAAAGGAGGAGGGAGTGTATGGATCTACATTCAATGTTACACTCGCTATTATATCAATAAAAATGTTAAATTTTATCTTTTATTTGTTAACTTAAAATTTATAACTTAAGATATACATATATATAATTTTTATTTTTATTTTTTAAATTTTTTTTTTTACATATATATATATATAATTAGTGTATGCTAAGTTGTAATAGAAAATCTCTAACAATTTTGATCTACTTTATTGCACATGTTTGATGGTCAAAACAAATAAAAGCATGCAAGTGAATCTTCTTTCTTTTTTGCAAAAGACTTACTCAATTCGGATCAAAATCAATATGGATATGGACATGACTTATTTATAATTGGAACTTATCTAAGATATCTCCAAGGATATATATGTATATATATAAAAGAAGATAAAACCTAAAATTTATAGTATAGATGGAAAATCGAGCTAGCAAAGCAAGAATCAAATCAAGGAAACTAAATGTAATACATATATATATATATATATATATATATATATATATATTTTCTCTCCCTGATATATGGAAGATTGTTTAATCACTAATATTTGGGAAACCAAGATTTGCATAAGTAAAGAACAATCCTTGAGTAGTTGAGACCACATGCTCTTGCAGATTTCTACGTCTCTCTCTCTCTCTCAACTAAAAATAAAAAGAAAAGGAAATGATATCTTCTTGATGATCATATCTCGAGACACTCAAATCTTCATATATATCATATACTAATCTTTAATAAATAGAAAATCATATATTAGTCGATCGATCAATCATTCTGAAAATGGAAACTTTGTCGTATTATAATAATGCTAATTTATTTGTCACTGAAAGCCAGTGAAGCAATTCAGGTATGGAAAATTTTAATGAAGGTTTCTGATGAAAGGCTGTCAATGGACCAACAAGTAAAGACAACGAGATTAGCACTAATTGCCCATGGTTTTGAGACTTTGGAAAATTCTACATTCTATATATATATATATATATATATATATATATATATACATATGTGTATATATATACATATGTGTGTGATATAATATAATGCAAAATGATGTAACAAACATTTAATGATTTATTACGACTATACAAGTAAGAAGTTGTGTATGACTAAAAGTACCAAATAGCTTATTGATCGAAGAGATTGATTATAATATATATATATATATATATATATATATATATATATATATATTATATTTTTTTATGGTAGAAAATGTCTTGAAAAGGTTTTAATTGTGAATAGTGATTTTATGTTATGTTTACATTTAAATTAATTTCTTTAAAGATGGACTAATATTTTAATAAAAAGAAAAATATTTAAAGTGTTGACAATTTCTTTTTCCTTTTTTTATTTAGGGGAAAATGGTCTAAATGCATCTAGAGATTTATGGGGAAAAAAATTATTATATTTATTAGGGTCAAATATTTTAAAATAAAAGCATTAATATTTGAAATAAAAACTAATAAAAAATTGTTGAAAATAATTTTTTTTTTATTTGGATATCGTTAGCTTTGTCTCTCTCTCTCACCGTCCACTCCTTTCCTTAGTCACGTCGTGGTTGCCTCGTCGACAGTGTGACGACGCAAATTAAAGGTAAGAGCTCCAACAAGAGATGGTATCATCCACGTCACACCCTTCACCTCTTTTTGCTTAGAGTTACTTGACTCTATTAATCATTAAGTTAACCAAGTCAAAAACAAGGTTTATTAGTTGCCACACTCGATTTAACATTTGTTAGGATCGAAATGTTCAAACAACTAATTTCAAACTCCGATACTAGTTGTTGGGATCGATACATCTATAAAAACATACGAGCAATTACAAAAATGAAAGTAAACAACAAGAATCAAAAAGATATTTAGAGCTTTATGTAATTCAGTCAAAAGACCTATATCCACGGCTGCACTAGAATTCAATTTCTTAACTATCAATCATGCCCTAATTAGGGTTACACTTAACCCTTAATTCTTGGACATTCTTAATTCGTCTCATTAGGGTTTGCAAGTTAGTTATATTTTTTTTTGCTTAATCATCCGGTATTCGAACCCACACAGGCCGACTAATCCGAATTAGGCCTGGGGTGCGCTCGCAGAGTCCAACTCTTACTAGAGGGTGAGAGTCTGACCCAGAGCTTTTTAACGTGGCGCTAACCACCTCGGGGGGATTCGAACCCTCGATCATCCGCCCCGAGGAGAAGCGTTAGGAGTCCACTTACCAACTTCCCCAAACAACTGGGTTTGAAAGTTAGTTATATGGATATTTATAGAAGTATTAAATGAGTCTAATAAATAACCGAACTTAAAATATTTGGCCATGACAACTATCGGACTTCAAATACTCAACAACATTCCCTATAATGATATTCCATAGCAATAACTGATTTATCTCATTGGAAGGTAAATGGTTGATATAGTCGAATCTTTCTATTTATTTGGGTGGAGGAGATGAGTTTCTCGATAACATGATTATAGAGTGATTAGCCTTTTCATAAATCACATATATTTAGGATGATTGTTTAGACTATTGATGTAGAATTAGTATAGGGATTATTTCTAAAAAAGGTATTTTACCTCTATTTAGACAGAGTTTATTATCATTTATATATATATATATATATATATATATATATATATATATTTACCTTTATGTATCAACAACTATCTACTAAACATGTTCTATTTCCATGTACGGTATCAAATTCTCAATTCATGATTAAATGACTAGGCAAATAATAATTATTACACTACATATAATATATAGTTAATATATATATATAAATCAATGTTATATGAACATTCATAAAAAATAAATAAATCATCTAAACATTTATATATATAATAAAATGAAATAAAGAATATAATATAAAGTGTTATTAGTGATTATTACAACAAATCGGAGTCGAAGACCGAAGGTGGTGGGGGTGGTGTTAGGAATAATAATAATAATAATAATAATAATAATAATAAAAATAATAATAAGATTGGAGAAATTAAAAAGAAAGGAAAGAGCATGTGAGTGGGGTCTATTAATATTTGAAGAATTGGTTTAGATTTGGTTAGTGAAAAGGGATGGTATCCCTTCCTACCTATACTATATATAATAATTGGTTGTTTATGAGATTTCTCTTTGTTGTCCAATTATTGTTCACACTTTTCGATCCACATTATTGGACAACTTTCCTTATACTTACTACCATATAAATTTATCTTACTTTTCCACCAAAAAAAAATCCCAACATATATATTTAGATATATTAATTATTATTATTATCAATAATAATTTGTTTTCTCAAGCCTTAAAGATTCTTAGTCAAAACTAGTAAAGTTTCACCACGACTTTTCAAGTTGCGTCCACATAGTTCAATTCTTATTTGAAAGAAGGTCTTATATTGGTTATGGCATGACGCTTAGAACAAGGGTTGAACCTTCGACCCGTGTAGCATTCACAATGCACTTTTTCACCAAAAGAAATCCCAACATATATATATATATATATATATATATATATATATATGTATATTTAGAAATAGTTATTATTAATAATTTGCTTTCTCAAGCCTTAGAGATTCTTAGTCAAAACTAGTAAATTTCCATCACGACTTTTCGAGTTGTATCCATAGGGTTTAACTCTTATTTGAAAGAAGATTTTACTTTGGCTATGACATGATGCTCATAGCAAATGTTGAACCTTCGACATTGTGTATCATTCACAATGCACTTTTTGACCAAAAAAGAAATCCCAACATATATATTTAGAAATATTATTTATTAATTAATTATGTATAATATAATAATAATTTGTTGTGTCAAGCCTTAAAAGTTTATTAGTCAAAACTAGTAAAATTCCATCACGACTTCTCGAGTTGTGGTTACAAAATTTAACTGCTACTTGGAGAAAGGTCTTACCGTAGCTCTGACGTGACGTTCAAATCAAGTGTTTAACCCCCAATCTTGTGTAGCATTTACAATGCCCTTTTTCGTTGTACCATAGCAAGAACTTCTTTTTAAAAGTTATACTTATATTGGCAAATTGAATTTCAAAATTTTTAAAATTTTATTTTTAAAGTTATAAATAATAATGTATAATTTAATTAGTTAAATTAATCTATGTTAAATTGTTCAAAATAAAAATTTCAATTTTTCAAATTGAATTAATAGTAGAATTGGTGTAACAAGAAATAAAATAAAAGGTTCTACTATATATGTATGTTTTGTATGGATAAAGCATCTAATTTGTTTTACCAGCCCTAATCATATAGGCCATGACCTAGAAATAGAGACTTCTCTAAGAATTTGGACTATCCATAGGATAAAAAATAAATAAATAAATAAATAAATAAATAAAATTCTGATAGCTTTTAATAGCTTTTTTACAATTTTGCTACTTTCTTTATATATATATATATATCCCTATATTATTTTGGGGTGATGATTTTGCATTTCATCCAAGTGTTATAGTTGAAACCCTAAAACATAGCATTTGTATATAGATTCTATAATGTATTCTACATACGTGTTAAGGTCACAAATATAATATATTTAAAAATATAATCATTTATTGAGTTGTTTTTTTTTTTAAAAAAAAATAGGAATATGATAAAAATGACTAGAACACTTACAAAACATAATAGGGAACTGAAAAAAAAAAAAAAACCACCTAAAACTATGAAAAATTAATAAAAGACAACCTAAAATGGAAATCATCTAATTTATCTAACCTGCAAAAATCATATAGAACATTTGTAGACACCGAAAATTTAATTATATATTTAAATAAATATTGAAGATATTGAAAGATTTTGCTCTTTGGATGAGTGACACATGGCAAACAAATAGTCATTGATTGTCACTCTCTTCATCTATAAATAGAGACGAAGAGAAGCATTCAAGAGGTGGAAATAAGAGGTGGAAATTAAAGGTAAAATCTCTGGTGGCAGAGAAGAAAAGAAACTCCAGACGGTTCCCTTCGGGGATCGTCCATAGTTTCTGGTGCATCCTCTCTTCGAGATCAAACAAAAGCCCCAAGGCTCTCGAGAAATCAAATTCATTCCGAGATCAAATTCAAAGACCATCGGAGAAATCAAATCAAATACAGATAGATCGAGATCAAGCCCAGAGGCCCTCGAAGTTCAAATCCATTCCGAGATCCAGCCCAAAACGCCCTCGGAAGAAATCAAAATCTATTGGATCGAGACAAGCCCAAAATGCCCTCGGATCCACGACAAAAAGAATCGGCGGAGAAATACAAAGATTCGAGCCCAACATCAAAATATATATTATCTTGTGACATTTATATATTTGATTATTTATTTTGCAGATGATAATAATCGAAAAGAAAAATTTTATTGTTCACAAATTTGGCACGCCCAGTGGGACGATCTTTACTGCCCATCCCTTTTCCGTCAAATATCATGGAACAGAAGGAATGTGTTTGCAGATCTAAAAAAAAAAGAGACCAGGTGAATCAACCTTCAAAAGAAAAAAAAAAACAAACTCAAGGGGGCGGATCAACATTGGTATTGCGACATTGTCAAAAACTCCTTGACACGAGTGAAAACTGTCCATATTGATACAAAGACTCCTTGATACGAGTGTAAACTGTCTACATATAAAAGGACTCCTTGATACGAGTATAAACTATCTATGAACTACGTTAGACTTGATTCCTAAAAGGTAAGGGATACGTAGGAAGCTTAGAACTTCTAAGTTCGGTCTTGAAAAAAAACAAAAACAAAAGAAAAAAGGGGAAAAAAAGGGGGGGAAAAAGAAAGAAAAAAAAAGAGGGGGAAAAAAAAGGGGAGAGAAAAAAAAGAAGAGAAAAGGGAATTATTTATCTACGAGTCAAATTGACTCAATTCAATTTTAAAAAAATATTATCTTTATCCGCTTAAATTCAAATTTGAATCGTATTTATCTGCGAGTCAAATTCAAGATAGACTCAAATACGATTCGATATTTATGAGATACTTTGAAACTTGTCCAACGTAATAATTCTTCAAATTAACTCTGAACAAGTTTCAGGGGGCAATTTGTAGACACTGAAATTTTATTTATATATTTAAATAAATATTGAAGATATTGAAAGATTTTGCTCTTGGATGAGTGACACATGACAAACTAATAGCCATTGATTGTCACTCTCTTCATTCAAGTGTGGTGGAAATAAAAGGTGGAAATAAGAGGTGGAAATTAAAGGTAAAATCTCTGGTGGCAGAGAAGAAAAGAAACTCCGACGATTCCCTTCGGGGATCGTCCATAGTTTCTGGCGCATCCTCCATTCGAGATCAAGCAAGCCCCAAGGCTCTCGAGAATCAAATACAGATGGATCGAGATCAAGCCAGCCCAAAGGCCCTCGAAGTTCAAATTCATTCCGAGATCCAGCCCAAAACGCCCATCGGAAGAAATCAAAATCCATTGGATCGAGACAAGCCCAAAATGCCCTCGGATCCACGACGAAAAGAATCGGCGGAAAAATATAAAGATTCGAGCCTAATATCAAATATATATTATATTGTGACATTTATATTTTAAAATATTTATTTTACAGATGATAATAATCAAGAAGAAAAATTTTATTGTTCACACCATGACCCATAAATAGAGACTTGGCTAAGAAATTATGGTTGACTCTAAAATATTTGAAAAAAGAGTTATTTTATTTAAATTTTTTTTTTCCCAAAAGATATATAATAGTTTCAAAACAAGTTTTATTTTAACCTAAGGGCACGTTGAATTTCCCCTCTCTCTCTCTCTCTCTCTATATATATATATATATATATATATATATATATATATATGTATTGGAAACTTTTGCAGCCACTTTATCTGAGTAGCTTAATGTTGCAAAAATATTTGTCAAGTTACCGTAATTAACCAAACACACAATTTATTGTACTAACAAGTACCATGATGTCCGATTTCTCTTCAAAAAGGTATTAATATTAGAAACTCTATATTTTAAGTAACACTTCATTTTTATTTTCTCTTTCATGTTCATCTTCTAACTAAGGTTAAAAGAAAATAATGAAATATTAATCATATCCATTTTTATTAAATAAATATTATGTTTTTAATTTTAATTTGGGGATTTTACCGATAAAATGAACTCAAACTCAAAATTTATAAGTAAAATTGTTACAATTAAATTGTATTTGGTGATTGAATGACCTATATAGAGAGCAAAACAAGTCAGCTCATGAAATTGTATGAATAGCTGAGGAAATTAATTAATTAAAGGTACTTATTGCTGGCTAAAAATATAATCTCGAAGCACAATTGGGATCATTATAAGAGTTGAATTTGGTTAATACCAATTCTTTAATCCATATGTTTTATATATATATATATATATATATATATTCTTACTATAATTATAAGACAACTTGTAGAAAAGTGTAGAAATAATCCAAGTCTTGAAGAAAGGACGCACAGCATCCCAAAACAAACCACCCATGCAACTTTACAAATGACAGGAAATAATATAATATTATATATATATATATATATATATAGTGTGTGTAGTTAGTAACTTTTTGAATTAAATGAGCGAGAAAATCAAGAGAAGATTGAATGGAGATATGCTGTTTATAAAAACTCTAGACCAAGTAATGCTTAGGTGTCTCTAATATTGATTAGTCTCTCTCTCTAGTATTCTATCTATAAAGCTAATCTTTCTTTACAGAAGGACTCTTCTCTAGAACATAATATTTCAGTATCTCTCTGAAATATTAATCATGCAATCTCTCTGGTTTTGAATTACAATACATCTTATTGGAAAAGATTCAGCTGTTTCTGACTGAGGTTAGTTTTCGGATTAAAATTTTTTCTTTGATTTTAATTTCTTTCCTTTTGAAAAGGGTTTCCTTTTTTTTTTTTTTCAAAACATTCATAGTTAATAATAACTGCGAAAATTTTAGAATTATGTCATATTATATATATATATATATATATATAGCCCTAATTAACATATATATGTTGTATAGGTTTAATTATTAGAGATGTTAACCTTACTTTATCTTGATGTTGGCATTCATTACATAAGAATGCTAGTGAGCTAACTTTAAGTATATTTTAAATTCTTATGAGTAATATATTATATGTTTGTGTATTCTTAATTAAGATTTCTTTTTTGAGTTTCATATATTTTATTGATTTATATATATTGACGTTCTATCTAAATTTAAAAGATAAATCAATTTATTGCTAAACATAGAGTTTTGCTTCTAATTGAATGTGGTTTAGAACTTATATACTTGATATCCTTATCTACACACCATTCTAAATCCTTATCCTATTTATAGAAAAGTATATATATATATATATATATATATATATATATATATATATATATTACCATGATCAGAGCTCCTTCATGTTCATGATTCACTTTTTCTATGAAAAGCGGCATATTAAACTTTAGAACCTAATTCACATTTGGACATTAATATTAGACTTAGTGGTAGTCATGGAATCTTTGATTATGGCCTCCTAACTCGTGTGGTGCAAAATCTTTTGGAGAAAAAAAAAAAAAAAAAAAAAAAAGAAAGAAAGAAAGAATTCAATTAACTAATAGTTCCATCGAGATAAGGATGAGTGGAGTGTGCGTGTGTGCCTGAAAATGCATATATATATATATATATATATATATATATATATATATATATATATATATATGTTTGTATGGATATGTATGTATAGATTAATTTAGATATAAATGAAGATCACAATGAATATTGTTTCTTGGTCTTCTATTAATATAAGCCACACGTGGTTTACAGTGTGGTGGCTTTGGTTATAATCATAGGTTTTCTACCGTTCTTATTTTTTTGTCTTCTTTCGATCCTTTTTCTTTTGGTTTGGAATTTTTGCCGACCATGCATGGCTCTCGTAAGTCGTATCCTTTATCTTTCGTTTTTTTTTTTTTTTTTTTTTACACTACTACTTTCAAAATGGGTGGTGGGGCGGTAAACTTTAGACCTTAATTTTAACCATTTAACTTTAAAACATACATGCATGCATGATACTCAAATTTCACTTAGGATGAATACCATTTCTTTTTTTTTTAAAAAAAAAATTAAACCATCTAGTATGAAAATATGATGTTTTGATGAGTTTAAATTAGGTTAGATTGTACCTTTAAAGTCTAACTCTCAGTTAAAAAAAAGTTTTATTGTGACTATTATAAGACATTTATGATATCGTGTAATATTCATAAATTCTTCAGTTTAGCCCTTCTTCAATCCTACATTTTTTTTGTAATTCTTGGTATAACATTCAAATATTTAGGTCCTTTGAATAATGACAACTAATGATCTAATAAGATATATTAGAGGGGAAATATCTCAATTTTTTATAATTTTTTTTAAAAAAATTATCTAAATGGCATTTTATTTTCAATTTTGTAAGAAATTTTAAAATATTTAGTTTTAAAATTTCAAATACTTAAATTTTCGTAATTTTCATTTGTTCTTTTAAGTTGACCCAAACTCATGAATTCATAGAGTTGTAAGTAAGAACTCTTTCTAATCTTTGGTCTTTTTGTGTTAAATTTAAATTGTTTGTAAACGTTTTAAAATGCAGTACAAAAATATGGGGTCTGAAATAGCTCTTTTTTTTTTTTTTTTTTCTTTAGTAATTTTTAAAGAAATAGTAGTATTTTAGGCTAAAATGGGTGGTCCATAAATTTGTTACCATTTACTTCGTAGTCAACAATAAGAATTAGTTGGTAGTGGTGAATAAATCAAGACATTCATTCCCCATGCCAGTAGTCAAATCAATAGTCAACCGCCACCGCAGGCAGTGGAGGACGGCGACACTCATTAAGCCAAAGGTTCGAAATTCGACGGCATTATAGGGCGGCGATATTCTCAAATAGAAAATGACCATTATTTGATTAGACTACTATGATCCATCTTGTCGTTAGTCAATACTCTACGGTTCCTATTTCCCCACTCTTTAAATAGGATAATTGGTGTTTTCTTTTTTTTTTTTTTGGTAAGTGGGAAATAATTGTTTGTTTCATTAAATAGTATAATTAGTGTTGCATATATATATATATATATATATATATATATATATATATATCAATAATAAATTTAAATTCTGATTAATTTTATATCAAGTTATTTTAAATTTTAAATAAAAGCTTAATTTAATACCTATTTCTCTATACAAAATTAAAAATTAAAAATTTGTAAAATATCTAATTTTATAAATTTTTTTATCTACAAAAATCTTTTTATTATTGAGTTTTAAAGTGAATATAATATATATATATATATATATATATATATATATATATATATATATTAGAGATTGAAAATTTTATAGTGGAAAAGAATCCCTAGAAAGACGAATAAGGAATACAAATTGAATTCAAATTTGTCGTTGTTTATGATTTGTTTGTTGATTTTCTTGGTAGAGAGAACACATCATATTTTTCTACAGAGTTCATGAAATTGATAGCTCTCTACAAAAATTAGGGTTGAAAATCCCTTTTCATTTTGGGGGATAATGACTTCTATGCTAACTTTATGTTCACTATGTGTCCCATATTTAAATTTATTCATTTGAATTGGAAATTCGTCAATTTCGATTATAAATTATTATATGATTGAAATGTTTTATTTATGTTGATAATATTATTTTTTGTTCGAAATTTTTTAATAAAAAAATTTATTAAAATTTGTTTTTGGTAGAATTTAGATTAATCGAAGTAGTGGTTCATGTATTGAATAATCTAACAAAAGAACGTGTTTAAGTATTTTTATTTTTAAGAAAAAATTTCTAATTCGATCCTATATTTTTTTAGTTTCTTTAACTAGGTCATAAAAAATGAAATTTTGACTTATTTTATATCTTATATTTTTTACCCATTTTATAACTTCATCATTCCTACCATTTCTGTTTTGAATTTTTTTATAGTTTTTATTGCATGACATTCAAACGCTATTTTTTAACGAGCATTTTAGATACTTTAAATTTTTGCTCTAATACCTTAAGGGCAAGAGTTCGACACCCTCATTCCTCCTTTATCAAAAAAAAAAAAAAAAAAAAAAAAAAAAAAAAAAAAAAAAATTTACTTGGACAAGATAAATCTCTTTTTTTTTTTGAATTATTTTCTATTTTTTGGTATTATTTTAGAAAAGTCTTGAAATACCTAAAATATTCTCAAAAAATAGTACATAATAGTTATGTGATAAAAATAGTCCAAAGGATAAAGTTAAGTAATTATTAAAATATAAAATATTAAAATTAAATCATTTAGAATCTAATTGTAGCAATATATATAAAAGACTGAATCAAGATTTTCTCTCTTTTTTTCTTTTTAAAAGGAAAAAAAAAGAAAAAACATCTTTGACCTTATTAACCCTAAATTGAGAAGCCTATCGGAGGGCTTAATGGTCATTTCAAAAGCCGACCAATACTGAACATTCATTATTAATTCTAACATGGATTACTCAGAAAATGGTCCAACCAAACAGTCTCTAGTCCAATTCAGTCGTATTACTTATTACCCCACACCATTTTTTTTTTTTTTTGGTGAAATACTTATTACCCCACACCTATTCTTCACTTTAATTCCATATATCCACAAAAATCTTTTCTGACATTGACTAATAATTTTAGGCTGCATTTGGATTGTTTTTTTCTTTTTTTTAATCCAAAAAAAAAAAAAAAGTGATGCTTTTTTTACAGGTAAAATAATTAGGTCATTTGGATAGGTTCAGGGCACAAGTAAATATGTTGTCCCCTATACTCAAACAGAGACAGAAAAAAAAAATTTATTTACTAGATTATTCTTTCTTTTTTTTTATATATATATATATATATATATAAATATTAGAAAATTTAACATATAAATTATTTTTATTCGAATAAATAAGTTTTTATATATTCTTTTTAATATTTGAGGTTGTATATTTTTTATTCTTTAAAGAATTAGATTTTTATTTAAAGATGTACATCTTTAGAATATAAATATAAAGATTAATTGTTAAAAAAATGAGGTTAGTTGATAGTAATTTTATTTATAACTTTAAATTCATTTACAGAAATCCTCTTCCAAAAAAAAAAAAACACATACAAACTGGTGCTTCTATTTTCTTTATCTTCTTCCACCTTTTTTTTTTTCTTAAAAAAAAAAACTTTTTAGTAAAGAAAATCTTTCTGCACAGCAAAGGTGGGATCTGATTGCCTAAGTGAAAGCAAAAGATGATCAAATATAGAAAAATTTTGTATCGTCATAAAGAAAGTCGAAGGTTGTTTAAGCTTCTTTCAGTGTGTGTTTGTGTGTGCATTAATAATACGTATTTGGAAAAATAATGATAGTTTAGTTGATTTGACTTGTTTTATTTTGCCACACCTACTTTGTTAAGTGAGAGATTTGAAAAATCTTTTCTCAGAAATCTCATTGAATTAGTTGATAAAGATATCGAAATAAAATAAATAAATAAATACACATAAACTCATCATTGCATGCATAATTCCCCCTAATTTATTCATTATCCCTCCCATATGTTAGGAAATAATGTGTGTATTGGGATAGTCATGTTTTGTTTAAGAAAAATACTTAATTTTTTTTAGTGCAAAAAGTTAATTGATTATTTTTTAAAATGAGAAAAGTCTTATAAATAAATAATCAATAATTATATTCCAGAAAGCACATAATTTAAAAAAGAAAAAAAAAAAAAAGAAGAAATACGGCAGGCCAGCTAAGTTAAAGAATAGTGGACATATGTCACTATAAAGATAAAAAGATTTTAAATATGTAAATATATATTTTGTGTAATAAAGAAAAATGGTCTGTGATGTGTAATTGAGTGATCGTTTTCTGTGTGTCTCTCTCTACCTTTAGGCAACAGCTAGCTAAGCTAAGCTAACTATAGCGACCATCCCACTGGGGCGCCTAATACTACTTCTCCCTTCTTTCCTTCCTTCATTTCAATTTCCAATGTCTTCTGACAATTCCACCAGCCTGTATGTACATGTGTTCATAGCTCTTTTCTTTTATCAACAATTTTTTTTTTAAAAATAATAAATTCTTTCATTTTATTTTAATTAATCATTTTTTTTATAGCTTGATGTGATTCCCAATACGATAATCCAAAATTCTTGTTTGATATTTTGATAAGGGACTGGTTTGGATTCTCTAATTTTTTATATTTCGGCTTATGGGATGCTTATTTTCAAAAGGGTTTAGCTTAAAAAGAGGAAAAAAGAGTTAATTTTTGAAAAAAAATTTCTTTTGGGTTCTTCAATTACGTTTCTGAATAATGTGTTCTTTTTTTTCTTTGTGCAATTTTGTTTGTTACAGCGTTGGGGTTCTTGAATTTCGTGTACAATTGACTTTGGATTGTGTTGGGAGGTACCATTTGAAGGGGAAAAGAAGAGTTCTGAGCTCTCTGTGACCATTCATTGCCACCCAACATATAGCTTAGCCCTATATGATTAGAGCATACACATATATATATATATGTAGTGTGTGTGTATGTATGTAGTGTAGGCCTGCGGTATCTATCTAATCTTCATTTTCAGTATTCTGTGCTGGCGCCGCTCGTTTTTGTCGCTCGTGCGTTGCCACCGAAGATCCTTTCATCAAAATTTACAGATCTCGAGGCCCATTTGCTGAGCACTCAATTCTGCCTTGTATTGTAATTTGAGGGCACATCTACAAATAGTTAAAAACTTTCTACCTTCATTGCTTTTGGTTTCCTTCATTTACAACCAAGAAAAAAATTTTCTGTGTGGGTGAATTCAGTGAATTTGGAGTTTGGTTGACCTTGTTGAAAGGGATGCAGATGCCACAATCATAGGAGGGTCGGTGATACTGTTTGATTTCTTTGTTGCTTTTGAAGAAACTCGAGGTAAAAAAAAAAGCCCAAGTCTTTGAATTTCTTCAATGCTTTCTTCTGGTCGCTGTTTGATTGGTTGTGAATGCATTTAATATTGCTGATTAGCCTCCATCCTCTGTCGGCATAAGAAACTTTATTATTGTTTTCAATTGTTCCAACAACAGTTACTTCTGCTGGTTTTGTGGGTATGGTAGTTGGTACCTCGTACACAGACGTATTTGAGCTTCGATTTGAATAGTATATTATATATTGGAATAGTCAAAACCATTTTTCCGTGTCCATACCAACTGTTTTTCATGGTCTATTGAATAAAACCCGGGCCGTGAATTTTGCATTTGGTAATTATATATGTGGAATTTGCACTCACTTGTGCTAAATTAACAAGGGGGCAGTGTAAAGGATACTGGGATTTAATGTGGAATTTTGGTAATAGAATCACTGCAAGAAATGCTGAGGTTTAATGAGGTAGAAGAAGAGGTTTTCTTTGATACTGCTGAATCCTTTTCATCTGTAGAGTCTTTTGGGAATGATAGAGAAGAATTAGGCTGTGGCTGTGGTGCAGGTTATGACATTTGGTTAGAGCTTAAGAGTGTGAAAGAACGAAGACAAAAATTCTTACTGGATATGGGATTTATTGAGGCTTCTTCTTTTGATGAATCAGAAACCATGGAAATTGAAAGAATTGTTGAATACAATGGAGCCGTGACAAGTTATTGTGGATCATCATTTGATGAAGATTTAGTATGTGACAGAAGGGAATTTAATGGTGAGGCTAATTGCCTGGCTGAGGAATCAGAACATGAATGGATGGAGAATTTGTCAGCAGATCAGGAGAAGGAAGTGGCTGGTAATCCTTGCTCTTCTTTTGAAGAATCTAAGAAAGTTAATTATGTTAATGGGAAGAAAGTGAGGAATTGGTGGAGAAGTTTCTTACACAAGACAAAGAAAAACAAGGTTGTCGATGCATCTGCTGGGCTGCAACGGAAAGTATCCGATGATAAAACGAGAGAATTAACTAGATTGAAGGTTCAACAAAAGAAAAAGAAGTACATGGAATTTACTGCTGTCTACAATGCTCAAGAAATTTGTGCTCACAAAGGCCAAATTTGGACCATGAAATTTAGTCCTGATGGACAATATCTTGCTAGTGGTGGTGAAGACGGGGTTGTTCGCGTTTGGAGTGTTTCATCAGTCGATTCACCAAGAAATTTTCAAGGAGATGATAACATTAACGGGAAAAAATCGAGTAACTCATCTGTTGTTATACCCGATAAGGTTTTCCGTATCAATGATTCACCAGTTCATGAATTTCATGGTCATGCTAGTGATATTTTGGATCTTGCTTGGTCTACATCCAATGTGAGTTAGCACTATGATTCCTTTTCATGTGTGTATATATATATCTTTTTAGAGACTGATGAAGTTAAATGGACAAATTTTATGCAGCATCTTCTGTCATCCTCCAAGGATGAAACAGTCCGCCTGTGGCAAGTGGGATCTGATGAATGCCTTTCTGTTTTCCTTCATAGCAATTATGGTAAGCGTGGGATTGTTTTCGAGTTCTAATAATTTCCCATAATTGTCTCTGCATAATTTTGGTGATCATAGCTAACCTAGCTCTAATTCTGTTTTTCCTGTACTTAGTAACCTGCATTCAGTTCAATCCTGTTGATGAGAACTGCTTCATTACTGGTTCTGTTGATGGAAAAGTAAGAATCTGGGGAGTGCCAGAGAAGCGTGTCTTGAAATGGGCCGAGACGCGCAATGCAATTACTGCTGTGTGTTACCAGCCTGATGGCAAAGTACGATTTGGAATTCTCTTTTTTCTATTGAAAAACAATGATTATTTCTTCTGATTGCTGTAATTGTTCTTCGTCGAAGACTATATGCCAGCATGATGAGTACTGACAGAGTGTTTGCTTTGTTTTTCATTTAATCAGGGATTTGTCACGGGTTCTGTATCTGGTACCTGCCGTTTTTTAGAATTATCAGGTATATATATATATAATGTATTTATAACCTTGTTGTAACACTAAATTGCAAAATTTGTTTTACTCTTATCAGTTGTTAAATTCTTTCTTTGATGTCATACAGGCAATGAAGTTCTACTGAATTCTGAGATACAAATTAGTGGTAAAAGCAAGTCATCAGGCAACAAAATCACAGGCATTCAGGTTCTACTACTACTATACATTTTCAAACCTTTTATTAAACTTTTCTTTTAACTATTTCTCATACAACTTATCATTTACTGCAGTTCCTATCGAACAATTCTCGAAGGGTTATGGTGACATCAGAAGACTCCAAAATTCGTGTTCTTGATGGGCTTGATATTGTTCACAAATACAAAGGTAAAAAAAAAAAAAAGAAAACTCTGTTTTGCAAAGATCTTTTATATTGATTTCGTGCATAACCTTTTTAGGTGTTGGTAATGTCCTTGTATATTCATAAATAGTATTCGGTTTTCTTGCAGTTTACATTTTCAATCCAATTGCATGTACGAGTGTTTTTGCTCCTGTTGGTTTGATCTTCCATCTATCTGATCTCTGCATTAACTCTGGACAGGTATATCAAAATCCGGAAGTCAGATATCAGCTTCATTTACCTCAGCAGGACAACATATAATATCAGTAGGGAAAGACTCTCGTGTTTATATCTGGAACTACAATCATCCACATCTCCAATCATCAAAAGCAAAAAGATCTGCCCGTTCATGTGAGTATTTCTTGCTTGAAGGTGTATCTGTTGCTTTACCATGGTCAAGTATGAGGACAACAATGAACAAAGATGCTTGCCCAGAAACTGAAGATCATCCGGATTCATGTTCTTGGGCTATTAGAGATCCGGAACGTTTTTCTCTACCAAGCTGGTTCTCCATGGATGTCTCATCTAAGGCCTCAGCAGTTACATGGCCAGAGGAAAAACTTCCCTTTTGTGAGGTACCTTCCATTCAAGAAGACAATGAGTCTCTTCTTCAACAGAGAAACAACCCAGACTGCAGGAATTACTCTGCAACATGGGGTCTGGTAATTGTCACTGCTGGTTGTGATGGTATGATCAGAACATTCCATAACTATGGATTGCCAACCAAAATCTAAGAGATCCATCCATAACTATGGCTTCTTTTAAGTTAAATGGTGCAGACATCAGGATTCTCTATCAATGAAGGCAAACAGGAACTGCCAAAAAGTAAATTCATCACCAACAAAAAGGACATAAATACTTGCCTATTTTGCATTATCTTTCCAGTTCTCCTTCCCCCCCCCCCCCCCCCCCACCCCACAAACACACAAAAAAAAAAAAAAAAAAAAAAAAAAAAAGAAAAGGGGAGAAACTAGAATGCAAGTGAAATTTTCTTTTACTATTGTTAATAGATTCATATTAGGCTTAGTACAGAGATGCAGAGCAGTAGAAAATCTGGGTGATGTTTATTTTGACGGACTCCAGAATGTAAATGGTAACACAAGAAATACGATACATTTCAATCTCTTTCTTGATTATATTAAAACCCCAAAACGACCAAAAAAAAAAAAAAGTTAATATTTTTATAAATTTCACTATTATTTGTATGTTCATTGAACTCATAACTTTTAAACTTCCACTAGCTTCATATAGTCTTCATGTAATTAGTTTTGTAACTAGTTAAAAATAATGGAGAATTATGTATTATGTTTATATTTGTATGTATATGTATATGTAGGTTGCACATATTTCATCCCTATAAATATGAGGTTAGTTTATATATTTTATGGTATTATACTATTTTGATTCATTTAGTTCTAGTATTATTATTTTATTGTCATCGTAGTAATTTTATAACTCGTTATTAACACGAATTTGCTCTTTGAGAGAGAATCGTTTTGTGATATTTTCTACCAAAGTAAGTTTTTATCTATCATGCCGAATCTCTCAAAATTTGAGTTTGTTGCTTTTGATATTTTTGGAAAGAACTACTTACCATGGATATTAGATCTTGAAATTCATTTTGATGTTATGGCTCTCAAAAACACCATAAAAGAAGGGAATATTGCATCAATGCAAAATTGTGCTAGGGTGATGATATTCCTCCGTCATCTTCATGAAGGTCTAAAGTCTGAATATTTAATAGTAAAAGATCTACTAGTTATTTGGTAAAATCTAAAAGAAAGGTATAACCACAAAAAAACTACTATTCTTCCAAAAGTTTGTCATGAATGGTTGCAATAGTGTTTGCAAGAATTTAAATATGTTAGTGAGTATAACTCCACAATGTTTCGTATAAGTTCTAAGGTAAAATTATACGGAGAAGATGTAAATGAAAATGCTATATTAGAGAAAATTTTCTCCACTTTTCATGCCTCGAATGTGCTCTTGCAATAGCAGTATCGAGAAAAAAGTTTACAAAATACTCACAATTAATTTTATGCCTTCTTGTGGTTGTACAAAATAACAAGTTATTGTTAAAAAATTATGAAGCTCATCCCACTAGTTCCATTTCATTCCTTGAAGTGAATGTTACTATGATGATAATAACAAAAGAGGACGAGGATGTGATTATGGTCAAGGCCATGGATGTGATCGTGGTCTTAATAATAATCATATGTCTACTTACCACATATGTTTATAAAAATAAATCTCCTATGGTGGAGACTCATTAACAAACCGTCAATTTAATTAACTATTGTAGTATCATGCATCAACCTAGGTTTCATAACATAAACTCAATACGAGAATCAAATCGAAAGCGTAAGACAATAAGCAATTCACAATGTATATTAAAACGTATCCTTTCCGGAAATGTGAGATAAAAAATTCTAATTGTTCATTCTAAAGATAGAAACCTATGACACAAAATTATAACAAATGAAAGAAAACGAAATACAAGAATTAAAAGATAAGGAGAAAGTAAGGTTGTCGTTTTTGTGTCACACCTCAACGGTATGACTCATTTCTCCAGATCCGAAAGATTCCTAACTCCGAATCCTTATCTCGATCTACAGATCTACATCTCTCAACTAATACTATAGAGCTATCCCTTATGGTCGAGACTCAAACCCTATACTAAAAATGAGAAAACGAAGATCTACGAGGGAATTACGAAAGATCTATCGTTTAGAGCACAAAATTCCTCGTGTTCTCTATAATTTTGGTGTGCCAAGAGTTGGAATGGTTGCCTCTATTTATAGGGGTGAAATCGGGGGCATATTGGATATTTTTCGGGTAAAAATCACCCGAATATCGGATCTGGGGGCAGTGGACGGCCGGTCCACTCCTTTGTACAGCTCGTGCACACTATTCAAAAATTACCATTTTACCCCTAATTTGCCCAGTTTTGCAATCTAGTCCCCAAAACTTTTCTGAAACCAAAATAATGTAATTAGATGTTATAATCAACTAATTTCAACACCTATGAAGGTGAGGTATCATTGGATGCACTTGTTAAATATTGTTGGGATCGAAACACACAAGCACACAAGCATTTATAAGAACAAAAGTAAACAACAAGAATCAAAGGAGACTCATGGATCGTGGTTTGATCAACAGACCTATATCTTCAACTGCACTAGAATTGTATTACTCAAACTCTGCTCACGTGTGCCCTAATTAGGGTTACACTCAAGCCCTATGCCCTTTTCTGGGTAAGCGGATTCTATCTCTCTAACACCCTAATTTGCCTCCTTTTACAAACACAACTAAGGTTAAGGAAAAGACTACAAAACCTAATACGATTAGATTCTTCTACAAAGTCTCCTACTAAGACTTGTTATCTCTATCATTCTTTGATTAGAAATCAAACTATTGCCACTATTTTTGTTTAATACAATGGGCATGATAAACTAGGCCTAATAAACTGGGCCCTAACAATTATCGGCCTTTAAAATCCCAACAATCTCCCACTTGGAGGCTGATTACAACAAAACTGTACTCTGAAGTGAATATGGTAAATCCTAGTAGATTGAGCCTAATAAACTATCAAACTCCACAAACCCAACAATCTCCCACTTAGAGTCCGATTACATCATCTGCACTCTACTGGATCTTATGCTACTTTGTTGGATCTTGCTAACTCCGATAGATCCTCTCTACTGGATCCTCTGCTATTGCTACTGCTTGCTAGATTCTCTCTGCTACAACTACTTCTACGGATTTTGCTGCTTATATTTTGTTGCTTCTACTGATTATGCTGCTTTTGCTAATTCCGATTATGCTAGCTCTCTTGCTAACTCTACTAGTTCTCCTAATTATGCTAGTTTTCTTGCTTCTGCTGGCTCTCCTCGACTTTCCTGTATTTTCTTCTCCTTAACAATATTGTAGGTGATGTTCTTCGCCAACGTCAATTCAATATTCACTTGAGACATCCCAATATTTCCTCAAACTTGTTGATCTTTACTTTTCCGGTCTTATGCCATTACTCCCACTTGTTTGAAAATCCTAAGGTCCGATACCAATTGTTGAGAATCGAAACACACAAGCACACGAGCAATTATAAGAACAAAAGTAAATAACAAGAATTAAAGGAGACTCGGGGATTTACGTGGTTTGTTCAATAGTCCTACATCCACAACTGCACTAGAATTGTATTACTCAAACTCTCACTTTTACCCTAATTAGGGTTACACTCAAGCTCTATGCCCTTTACTGGGTAAGCAGATTCTATCTCTCTAACACCTAATTTGCCTCCTTTTATAGGAACAACTAGGGTTAAAGCAATGACTCCAAAACTTACTAGGATTAGGATTCTTCTACACAGTCTCCTACTAAGACTTCAATCTTATATCTATCATTCTTTGATTAGGAATCAAACTATGCCACTATTTTAGGTCTAATACAATGAGCCCGATAAACTAGGCTCAATAAACTGGACCCTAACAATTATCAACCTCAAAAAACCTAACAATCTCCCACTTAGAGGCTGATTACAACAAAACTGCACTCCGAATTGAATCTGTAACCCTAGTAAATTGGGCTTGATAAACTATCAGACTCTACAAACCCAACAAATATGCATTAGACTCTTTCCTCATTTAGGAATTGTTGTACTATGGTAAAATTGGAATTTTCTCATATTGTCATAATTAATTAAAGTTGTGTTTCCTTAGATTTTTTTTTCAAAATTTCAATATTTTGTAAGATTACTTAATTACTATTTTGATCTTTGAATTTCTGGTGAGTTTTAAATATAATTTTATTAAAAATGGGTCAATATTCGAAACGCACTAGTTTCACATATATGTAATAAATGTTGTTAATCCTGAAAATGTGGTAACTCAATTTTTGTGATTTTCTTATTTATATATCTCTTCTTGGCTTATGAAATGAGAAGTTCTAAGTTCGACACATGTTAGGGTATGACTTTTTTTCATGTTTTCTCAACCACGTGCTATGTTAGAGAAAATATAAGAAAACATATATAAGAAAAATTATATACTAATTGGCTTTAAGGCATGTATCGGATGCCACATTTCTAAATACAATATTTGTCCTATACAACCTGCCTTTATAATACATTGGAAAACAATGAAAATAAGTGATGTGGGTGTTTGATAATTATCAAAATTTTTATTAATTTGTAAATCCATATTCTTGACAATAATCTTGTAGTAATTAATATCAATGATATTTATAAATAATAAAAATGACACATGTACATTTAGATAAACATGTACATTTTTAATAAACTTATCCTTTCATATAATATATATATTTTAATGTTATATTATCTATTCAATATGTATCTTTCAAGAATTGAACTCTTTTTAGTTTTGATTCATTGAACCACTATAATTGTTTATAAGATTTTGAAAATATTCCAACATGCTAAAGTGTTGGAATCTCCACGTACTAGATCCCTCTCGAGTTTGTCAATAAGGCAACAAAGTAGGTTCAGATATTACACTCATTTGTGATCACTAAGGATAACTTTATACCGCATTTTTAGGCATGTCTTTGAGAATTTATGCCCAAGGACTTCTACTCTCTAAAGATATATTGGCTCTAATTATTTTCATGAGTTTGACGATGATATACTTTTTTGTAATTATTTTAGAAAGATGCCTAAGAAAAAGCTAATGAAGGACAACTTGACTGAATTTTCTTTCATCACATGGCTCTAATTTCTTCATAATTGAATTGGGTACGAAAAAGACATGACATGATTTGTCTCCAGAAGTTTTTATTTTTCATACACATTATATGAATGAAGAAATAGAAAATAGATATTAGGAAAGTATACATCTAAAAGAGAGTCCACCAGCCTTCATTCATAATATATATAAATATGCACATATAAATCTTTATTAAAGTATATATATTTTTGCATAAAATTTTATTAATAATTCATAATATATACATAAATAATTATGTGGGTACAATCCCAAAACACATTATTCTTTAAATTTTATAATTTTTGTGATTTCATCCCTATTTAAAATTTTTATATTATTTCATCTCTTATCTTAATAATTTTAGTAAATTTCATCCTTTTAGAGTTAAATTAATAGTCAACTAACAGTCAACTTTTATAAAAAAAAAAACAATTAAATTAAAAGGATAAAAATGGAAAGAAAATTATCAATGTATTTTCCTTCTCTTCTACCTTTACCAATTTAAAGATCATTCAATATCATATTTAAATAAAGGAGTGATTTTCCTCTGTTATTTATTATTGATCCAGTTTCTTCGTTATATAGTAAGAGGAACTTGATCAAATTAGTATTTGGCCGGACGGGGGATTTGCTTTGCATCAATCTATTCGTTGGTCGGACAGGAGTTGAGGTTTTATTTTTATTTTCTAACCAAACCCTAATTTGAGTTTATCTATTCGATTAGTCAACACCATCAAGGTAAAAATTCATTCTTACTATTTAAAAGCTGGTTACTCTTTAATTGCCTTCATTCTACGATCAAGAGAATGCAAAATATTCATTCCCCTTAACCTCTGTGTTTGATCACAAAATTTTAGTGCCTTAAACTCGGTCTTCTCAAATTCAATTTAATTAATAATAATAATTATAATTATAGACAAGGCTATGAAACTCTGGAAAAATAAAGAAAGAAAAAGAACCATTAGGAATGCGAGAAGAATATAGAGAGAAAGAAGCGTTTTTCAGAATCTGATCGAAATTGGAGATGTTGGAAACATGAACAGCCTTGAGAGCCATCCCTTGTGACTTTTCTTTTCTTTTCTGGGCGAAGAAGGAGATTGGGGATGTCAGAGACATGATATTCCTCTTTCCATGACTTATCGGCCGAGTCAGGCCTGACTCGGCCGAGTTATCTTTGGATCGAAGCTTTCTGATACAAAGAGACAAAAACAAACCGAAATGATACTAACTCGGTCCGATTCAGTCTTAACTCGGGCTGACTCGGTTATGACTCGGCTTGACTCGGCCGAGTCAAGGCCTAGTCACTTAATCTGCCATGGAAGAAAATGAAGAAGAAGAAGAACCGGAAGAAGAAGAAGAAAGTGGAATAAGAAAGAGAAAAATAATGCACAAGAATCAAGAAATAATATATATTATATAAATTTGTTTTGAAAAATTTCTTGGGTTCTGTGACTCACAATGAACCATGTTTTGGAAATTATATAATAATAAAGAAAAAAATACACAATTTTCGAGGATATCAATATATATTATAATTATATTATATTTATAATTAAAATTTAAAAATATTATTATTTTAATTTTGAATATAAATGATATTAGTATTATATTTAATAACAATTTAAATTTTTTATTATCATCTCATAAATAAAAATTGTTTTATTATTATATTTCTAAAAGTTATAATATTTTAAGAAATTCTTTCATTTAAAAGTCTTCATTTTTTTAGTTTTTTATAACACTATGTAATTATAATTTATCTATTACTTAAAAAAGAAAAAAAAAAGGAATGGCTCAATTACTAAAGATAATAATAATTAGAATCAAATAAGATTTGATTTGAGATTTTACAAATAAAATGAGTGAATATGATATTTTTTAATTTTAAAATATAATTTTTTTAAAAAAATTTATAATTAGGCATTCAAATATGTTAGTACTTTATATATATTTTTTAAGAAATTCTTTGATTTAAAAGTATTTATAACACTAGGTTATTATAATTTGTCAATTAAAAAAAAAAATTAAAAAAAAAATTTGAATGGGTCAATTATTAAAAAAAATATTAATATAAAATGTGAATATAATATTTTTCATTTTAAAATATAATTTTTTTAAAATTTTTTATAAGTAGGCATTCAAATGTGTTATTTCTTCATTTATTTGAGTAGTCTAATATAATTTTTTTTATTAAATATAATAAATTCTGTATCATCCGATACGATAACCGAGTCACCAATATTGACCGATATCGATATGGACCAGTGACTTTCGAGACGGTGACCGAGATCGATACTTTGAACCATTCCGCTAGGCTCCGACATAGCTCTCGTCGGAAGATTCCAGCCAAAGTCGTTGACATCTCTTTTCTTTTAATTTTTCTTTTCTTTTATGGGTGGAGAAGAAGAATGGGAACATGATATATTTCTTTCCATTTTTACCCCTTTAATTTAATTACTTTTTTATATAATTTTTTTTTTTATAAACCATGACGGTTAGTTGATTGAAATGATGAAATCACAAAATTTATATAATTTAAAGATGAAATTTGTCAATTTGACTATTTTTAAATGCTTCACCTATCACACTACAAAAAAGAAAAGAAAAGAAAAAGTTATTAAGATATTTTTAAATTCTTCAATTGAGCATATATTAGGAAGTTTCTTATTCTTATCAAACGTCTCAACTTTAAACACCTCAATAGTGTCATACATATTTTAATGTATGAATAAAATAAAGTTTTTCATAAATTATTGTTATATAAATTAAAATTTTTTGTGAAATTTTTTAATATATTCACACACATTTAATTGTCTAAATAATTATTTTTTAAAAAATATATAATTACGTAGAACTAGAAGGATATAAGACTTTTAATTTTAATCAATAGTATTTATTTATTTATTTTTTTTTGTAGTGTCAATATTGTATCTTTTTTATTGATCAATTTGTTTTGTTAGAGCATCTAGTATTTGAAGGAGTCTTTACAATTTGATAAATTTAGATTTAGTTTGGGACACCAAAAGGAGAGGAGGGATAATGCCAGTCAACGGGACTCCGTCCTCACCGCCACTCCTGGAATTGCATCTCTGCGAGGGCACACCGGACATACATCGAGGACATTCCGACTCGAATACTTTGTCGAGATGGATCACCCATAGGGGGTAAGTCTCATCTTTTATCCCTAAGAGTTCCCTCCTATCCGACGAACTCCCTATCCCACACTACTCCAGGCTCTCCCTTTCCAGCAGCTCGGTCGGGGAAAATACAGGTCGTTCTTCCTTTTGTTTGGACCCCCGAGTGTCCATGATGAAAGACATGAAATGTTGCTCGGCCTTGTCAAAAGGCGGAGAAATCTTGAAAGACTCCCTCATGCCGTACCCAAAGCGGCCAGGAGGAAAAGGGAAGCCTCGGGCGCTTTCCAGTCACCCATTTATTCTTAAAGTCCAACTTACTGGGTAGAGAATCAAACAGCTTCTCTTTTCGCACCCTCAAAGAAACAAAGCTTGGACTAGAGGTGAGATGATAGAAAAAATGCCCGAGAAGATTAAGAGTTGCTCCACTCCTACTCGCCGACACAACATAATGAAACAAGTCACATAGCGGATGACATTAGGATGAAAGTGCATCAGCTGGATCCCGAGGTGGTGGAGCACTTCGCCTATAAAGGGGTCCATAGGGAGCCGTAAATCGGCTACAAAGTGGGCCACGAACGCATGCATCACACCCCTCGACATCTTCCCTACCAACTTCGGCCAGCCTAACTCAAAACTTGGACCAATGTTATAGTCTCCATACAAGCTTACGACTTCCACATCGGTTATCTTGTTCGGACCTAATGCAAAGGGCATGCCTTCGACCCTCGGAATGTCCCCGATGACCGGAGCTTCGTCCGAACCAGCACTAGGAGTGCTAGCCTCCGCGTTTCTTTTCCTCCTCGGAATCAAAGGTAATTCTTCATCAACCTCCTCCGCGTCAAAATCAGCCATGGTAGCATTGCGGTTACCCAAAATGGGCTTCCGCCGGAGCGCCTCCTGCGAACTAGACTAGAACTTATTAATATCTACAAAGATGTTGTCGGAACCGTAATCCTGAGAATCCCTCGAACCAGAAGAAGAAATTTGGAAGGCCGTATGAACAGTCGCAATCTCGGGGTAGGGTGAGGAGACTAAGAGCTGGACGACCGGTGAAAAATGGAAGACATAGAAAGACAAAAAATACAAGAAATAATGAAAACACAACGGGAACGGGAAAAGAGAGAATCTTGCCGTTACCTGAAGAAGATCGGATGTATGCGGAGCAACGTCGAAAAATGTCCGGCGAGGGTTGAGAACAGAGTACGGTTGACGGCGTAGAGTTGGTCAAACGACAACTTACAGTCCTAAAAAGTGGAGCGCCAGAAAAAACTTAGTGTAGGAGATTGCAAAGATGAGAAGGAAAAGAGACCCCCTTCGGACCTAGAAAAGGAAATGGTAGCAGAAAAGGCAAAAAGAAAAAAGAAACTTCCTCCCACTGAAAGATTTTCTCTAGACGAAATCCTAACATTGATTGTTGGGAGAAAAAGTATATTGGGTACGAAACCCTAGGCGACGCAAATGACTGCTGGTTATGATGAATTTCAAACGCCGCGCCCCAAAAATGTCGGATTGACCAAAATTACGCTTCGGTCCACCTCGAGATGCGCGACATCCAGGTAAATTCATCGCGCACGTCGCGAGGGGCCACCGAGAGTAACCGAAGTCCATAAAAGTGCACGTAGGCTGGAGAGTCTGAGGTGGATTCCACGAAGGACCGACGTGGTCCCGGATAGGACTCCTCCGAGGTCTAGTCGATGGACAGAAGTACAAAATACTCAAAGCATGACCTCTGAAAAAAGTATTCTCACCGAACTCCACATTAAATGCTTCTGACGTGACAGACACTGTTTGAAGCCAATATTGTAGAATTGTCGGGCAGGACCACTCAAGGTGTCACTTCCCGGTTGGCCACGCATCTCCATAAACCGTTTTCACATTCACACACAAACTAAGTGAAAGCCAAATATTCAGAATATACACTAAGTGTTCGGATTCTTTGATACACTCAGGTGCTCGGTTTGGCCAGTCGGAGCTTCCTTCCCGGCCGACCATCCGACACCCAAAAATATTTATTTTGTTACTAACTTGACCGTCGGAGTGCCAACACCGAGAACATGCCCCAACATTTAGCCTTTTGTAGGATCCCCGTCACGACATTATTAATAATGCATAGAGACTTCTTCTTGTCTTTTTAGTTTATTTGTTTTTTAGTTACTTTATTTTCTCTGCAAATTAATTATTTTAGTTGGTTTTGACATCGACTCAGCAACAACAACAACAACGAATATGATACAAAAAGTTTGGAGGAAAGATTAATTAATCACTAATTATATACTTTAATTTTAAATCGTTTCACCATTCTAATATATTTAACTTAGTTAAAAGCAGTTTATTTCTTCTTTTTTCATAAAGAATTTGACTAAACGTGAGTTAAATTAAAAATTAGTCCCTTAAGCATTGCAGTATTCGTGTCTTTTAAGAAAGAAAAAGAATTACTAGTTTAATTAAGTTGGCAAAATAAAGAATATTATATATATATACATAATCATTTAAAAGATTATATGTTTAAGTTCGTATTTAAAGGGAAAATACGTTACATACTGTATGTGTGCCCTTATGAGATGGTAATTAATCCCAAAAGCTTGGTAAGAAAAACAGATTTAAAGAGAAAAAAAACACACACATACATACAAAACAGAGTACAGAGAGTGAGTGAGTGGAGGTCCGGCAAACTGTGCATGTTCCCATGTGAGGGTAGGGTCGAAGGAAGTAGGGTATATGAGACAGAGATGAGACTGTGTCTTGAAAATGACGAGAGAGAAAGAAAGAAAGAAAGAAAGAGAAAGAGAGAGAGGAATAGCCACAAAACTCCAACTAGGGTCCTATCATATCAATCATATATATATATAGTAGAAGTAGTAGTAGTAGAGGAATGTAGTAGTAAGTAGTAGTAAAAATGAGATGCGAGATGTCTACATACACTAATAAAATAAATTAAAATAGGCATGTCAATTTAACTTATCCAAAAAACTAACATTGTTATCTTCCTTGAAGTACATATTTATAATATTTTTCTTAAACTAAAAATTATAATTGCATTACAATATATATATATATATATATATATTTAATCATAAATTAAAATATATTTGTTTAAATACGATTGCAATTTTTATTTTTTTAAACACTTATATATTTAATTTAACTAGTTTTTAGGATTAATTAAGGTGATACGCATTTTAATTTCACTAATCCATAAAACAATATTTCAGGAAATTTCGCATGAAAAAATATCTATTTGATACCACTTGTTAGAGTTGTAACAATCTTCTATATATCTTATTATGTGTAGACTAATATCTAAACAAGACTAACACAATCCATTATACTGTATCTATTATATATATATATGCATGCATATCTTATAATTTTTTTTTATTTCTAATCCTTTATTAATGACAACATATGTGACACTAAATGTGGGATTCTTGCACGATTTGTGGATCCAATTATTCTTCTTACCATAGTTGTATATCTTACTTAGATTAATATAACATTAGTCAATTGTATTTATTGTATATTATGTCTTACCAAATTAAGGTTGTACAAAAAATATTATTTAAAAAGAAAGATCAATAAAGAAAAAGCATTCAACCATTTTACTCAAATATTGTTATTGATGTGATATTTCAGTTTTATAAATATGTAGAGTATATATATATATATATATATATATATATATATATATTTTTAATTATTTCTTTATTACCTAAATTCTTTAAGGTTATAAACGATGGCATGTCGGAAAAACTTATGGAGGATGCAATGGAAGCTTACGACGAATTCTTTAACCTCCCTATAGAAGATAAGGAAAATTATGTTAATCGCGACACGACTAATCCTTTGAAAGGTGGACTCTTAAGTGGCAGTGAAGTTTCCGGAGCAAACTTCCATTTCGGGAGAGATGCATTAGTTCACCTGTGTTACCCTTTAGAGAACACGGGTATTGTTGACTCTTGGCCTGATAAACCAGCTCGATACCGGTAAAAAACCATCAACATAATGCCCTTGTCTATATATATATACACACGTATAATATGAAAAAGTAGTCGATGTAGTCACTCTTTAGACATATTTTCACTTTTATTTTATTTTATTTTTGATAAATTGGTCAAAAAGGTCCATTACATTATAAATGTTTTGCGATTTCATTCATTTTTTTTTTTTTTGAAAAATTTCATCTCTTATCTTATAAATTTTGGTCAATTTCATCCTTTCCGTTAATTTTTTTTGGTCCGTTAGTCAACTGTTATATTTAAAAAAAATTTTTTTTTCGGGGAAAAAAATGTCATTTCCTTGTTTTAAAAGAAAAAAAAAAAAACACAAAACCCCCCAATTCCATTTCCCCTCCTCCATCTTCCATTGATCCAATTCTCAAATTTCAAAAATCAAACATAAGCTTCCACAGTCTCCCAACCATCTTCATCATCCTTACTCATCTCCACCATCTCCAACCATCTTCCACTTCCCTCCTCATCCAAAATGTGTAATTTGTTTGCATGGAAATAATAATAATAATAATAATAATAATAATAATAATAATAATGGAAGGGGTAATTGGTGGGATGGGTGCATCCGTCATAAAAACGGAAGCGAGGTTGGAGAATTTCGCCTCTATGATATTTGGCATTTAATTTGGAAGAGAATGGAAAACACAATGAGAGCAAATTTTAATGGTGGTGGGTGCTCTACAGCTCCAGCTGATGGAGTTGGTGGTTGCATGGGCCATAAATACTTAAAAGGACAACCACATTTATTTCTCACCACTGTTTTTTCTTCTTCGGGTCTCCCTTGGGGATGAGAACAGAACCGCTCATGTAATTGTCATCCCTAGTTATATTTTAAGGATATTATTATTATTTTTTTTTTTTGGTATGATGAAAATTAATACTAGCTTCGCTGATCATGTGCTCCAAAGTCTGCAGCACAAAGGCCAATATATAACAAAATCTCTGAGTTCTGTCCTCTGCAGAAGAAGATACATAGATCGTAACTTGCAGAATTTGGCAGAGAAGAAAACAAAATAAAAGAGGAGGGGAAGATATTGATAAACCGAGGAAGAACTTTCTTAGGTCATGACTGACATCACATTGATAGCAAATTAAGGAGGAGGAGGGAAGTGGAAGATGGTTGGAGATGGTGGAGAAGAGTAAGGATGATGAAGATGGTTGGAAGATAGTGGAAGCTTATGTTTGATTTCTGGAATTTGAGAATTGGATCGATGGAAGATGGAGGAGGGAAATGGAATTGGGGGGTTTTGGGTTTTTTTTTTTTTTTTTTTTTAAAACAGTAAAATGACATTTTTACCCCTGAAAAAATAATTTTTTTTAAATATAACAATTGACTAACGGTTGATCCAAAAAAAATTAACAGAAATGATAAAATTGGTCAAAATTTATAAGATAAGGGATAAAATTTTCCAAAAAAAAAGAAAAGGGATAAAATCGCAAAACATTTATAATGTAAGGAACTTTTTTGGCCAATTTGCCTTTTATTTTTTGCCAAAATATAAAGTTTTGAGTTTAATTTAATATCAAAGGGATATTATTCCCAAAACTTTCTCTAAACAGGAACTTCATTGGCGAAAAAAAAAAAAAAGAAAAAAACATCTTATGGACTAATTAAAGAGGTATCATGCAAACTGGCTAATTTTCCTAAATATATATGTTATAATTCTAATTTTTTTTTAATTTCATCGTCTTCTTCTGAATAAGAAAATTGATGCTCGAATATGGAAATGAATCAGCAAAATTAGTCCAGACAATTCTTAATCTAATTGGTGAAGCAGTTGGTGTAGAAAAAAATGTGAAATTTTTGGAAAGCCAATCTCTTAGGACAAACTATTATCCTAGCTTGACAACAGGACTCTCGGCTCACTATGACCCTAGTGTTGTCACCCTTCTTCAAGAAAAATGTGCTTGGTCTTCAAATTTTCAAAGATGGAAAATGGTTTGTTGTTGAGCCTATTCCTAATGCATTTTTGGTCCTCCCTGGCATACAATTTCAGGTATGCGTATACATATACTATACATAGTTATTTGATAGACACAATTATATATATTGCATATATATGACATAAGGGTGTTTTAAATGATTCTCGATTATGCGTGACACTTTGATGACATATCCTTATTTATACTAATTTTCGTTTGAGTTAGATAGGTCTACCTACATGAAGTAAGTTATGACTTTAAGTTTAAAATGCGTGAGTATGAACTCGCAATCCGAACCTCACTTAAACCCAGAGACACAACTCAATTACACCCTACGATTATATAGATATATATATCTTTGTCTTTTTGTTTATTAGACCATCCAAAATTTGAACACACTACTGAAACTAATTCGGAGTTGAATCGAGTTGTAACCACAAAGTCTAACTCTTACATAGGAGAAGACCTAGCCTTTGACTCTTAACACTGGAAGGTCTCACCTTAGCTCATGATATATATTCTACTTATAATAAGTATCGAACTTGTGACTTTGTATATCATCCACAATCCGCAGTGAGAAGAGGACTTATATATATAAAATTATTGATTTAGCTAGTTTGATTGACTTTTTTAACATTTCTTGTACGTTTATATTAAGCAAGTTTAAGGCTACACTTCATCAAGTGGGAATAAATGCAGAGGTTGATAGAATATCCATTTGTATCTTTACATCGGTCGGTCAGACTGCCAAAGAACCAGACAAGGCGCATTTCTATAAGTAATGGAGATGCACAAAAATACAAAGATTTTTCATTCGAAAATTATATGAAACGTTTCATCGAACTTGAAATACCAGGTTGCACTTTCAGAAACTGTCATAGATTCTTTCCTCATAATGGATTAATTAATAAATAAATAAATAAAAATGGAATTTTCATATTATTGTTGTAATAATTAATTAAATTTGTGTTTTGTTAAGATTTTACGATGTAATGTGAACTGAATGAATAAAGGAGCAAACTTCTTTGTATTTGAATGAAATTTTTTTGATAAGTATGGATATTGAGAGTTTCAATAATTTATAATTTATTATTCTTTGGTTTTTGAATTTTAATAATGATGTACCCAAAAATATTAATTGTGGGTAAACATAAATGAGATTTATAAATGAGTAAAGTGGACGAGTGCCTCTCTCTCTCTCTTCTTGGATGTAATCGTAAGCAAGATTTTTTGTAAACACAATTATGAATAGAGATTCATTCTATCTTAACACTCCACTTTATATGGAATGTTAGTTTGACTATTATGATTCAACTAGTAAATGAGTGCTAGGTATCCCTGAGTCTAATTCCTTGGCTGACTTGCGCCCTTAAATTGCACTTGACACCACATCTTTACCGATAACATTTCTTTCTAGTACAAATTAAGTAAGTACAAGATCATTAAATACGTACAAGAATGTAACTCTGAATAGTCAATAAAGAGGGGCCACATAAATGCAAATATATCAAATTATCAAAGTATCTATAGACCTTAGACCGATGATGAAGTGACCAAGTAATCAAAGTACCACACTAATTTTACACAGAAATTCAGTAATTGGGTCCAAACTAAAGACGCTATAAAATTTGACTACCATACAATTAAGTCTCAGTCATCTGGAACTGAGAGAGACCGAAATTGGTCTGAAGATTCTTCACTGTTCATTTCTTGGATCACACGGCCTACTCCCAAATTCCAATAAGTAAATGACAAAGAAAGTCTTAATTTATGTATGTATTTTGAGTCCCGGAAATTTCCATGCTTATAGGAAAGCCAGTCTATATAAACAATCCTCAGCCATTATTAAATCTTCGGAAAGATATTGAAGTATCGTTTAAAATATAAAATGCCAGACATCAGCCTTATTCATGAAGTCACAAAGTTAAATGAACTTGGTTTGTGAAGTGCTTCTAGCTAATGAAATAGTGGAGAAGTCAAGAGTACACTCAATGGCCACTTCACCATGACTTCGACCTCGATGACTTTGTTCGAGGAGCATCACACCAAGTCTCGTGCTTGATTCATGAACAAGATAAGTTAAACTAAGAGAGAAGTAAAAGTGAAATCTCAGTCAGAGGGGTTAAAAATTTGATTGGACCGAGCTTAATATAACACCCGTAAAACTAGGTGTCATTATGGTAAATACATGTGCAGGACAAATGTCACTCATCTATATATTTGACTGCCAGGTGTCTATCTGATAAGCCAAATTTTATTACTGTACCACAGTTACAAAACTTTACTGAGGTCAGATAGGTAAATTTTCATCTATAAAAGGAGACTAAAGAGAGTTTTTTCCTTCAAGTGATCAATGCTTTTGCTCTCTCAAGTTAGTTACTAACTTTGGGTCATACGAAAATCCAACCCTTCCAGATTATCAAAAGTTGACTCAAGAGTTTTTCCAGATCAACTTCATTGAACATATTTTCATCCCACTAAAGTCTAGAAAGATGACTCAGTTAGATCAGCTACACTTTTCCTTCTTTCCACTAATGGCTCAAGGCCACATGTTACCCATCATAGATATGGCAAACTTATGCAGTACTCGTGGATTGAAGGTAACACTGATCACTACCAACGGACACGTTCCAATGTTCACAAAAGCAACAGAGAGAAACAGAGCATTAGGATTCGATATATCAATCCTTGCCATCAATTTCCCTGCTTCGGAAGTTGGTCTTCCTGAAGGAACAGAGAGTCTAGATCAAGTCTCTAATTCAGATGAAATGATTCCAAAATTCATAAAAGCACTTACCATGCTCCAGCAACCACTGGAACAAATCCTGCAAGAACACCGTCCCCATTGTCTCGTTGCCGATATGTTATTTCCTTGGACTAGTGAAGCCGCTGCTAAATTCGGTATACCCAGATTGTTTTTCTACGTCTCCAGTTCCTTCGCGCTCTCTGCTTCCGACAGCCTCAGGCGAAATAGACCCTTCGATGGCGTCTCATCGGATTCCGAGCCGTTTCTGCTTCCCGATCTTCCTCACCAGATCAAATTAACGAGAAGTCAAGTTTCGGTATACGATAAGTTGCAAGACACTGAGAACGATTTTACTAAGATGCTGAAACAAGCTTGGGATTCAGAAATCACGGCTTTCGGAGTCGTGGTCAATAGTTTCTACGAGCTTGAACCGGACTACGCCGATTATTATATAAAAGTATTGGGAAGAAAAGCGTGGCACTTGGGGCCGTTCGTACTGTGTAACAAAAACGTCGAGGATAAAGCACAAAGGGGGAAAAAATCGGCAGTTGATACAGATGAGTGTTTGAAATGGCTAGATTCCAGAAAACAAAATTCAGTTATCTATATATGTTTCGGAAGTATGGCGAATATTTCCGTTGCTCAATTACACGAAATAGCCGCGGCTCTTGAATCCTCGGGACAGCAATTCGTATGGGTGGTGAGAAATCGCAGAGATGAAAAAGACGAGGAGAAGTGGTTTCCCGAGGAGAGTGTAAAATCGGGGAAAGGATTGGTAATCAAAGGTTGGGCGCCACAGCAATTGATATTGGAACATGAATCGGTTGGGGCTTTTGTTACTCACTGCGGCTGGAACTCGGCGATTGAAGGAATCTGCGCCGGAGGAGTGCCGTTGGTGACGTGGCCTCTGTTCGCGGAGCAGTTTCTAAACGAGAAGTTTTTAACTGACGTAGTGAAAATTGGTGTTCCCGTTGGAGCTCGGGAATGGAGCACAGTTCCAACTGAGATTATAAAGCGGGAAGCCATAGCTAAAGCTCTGAATCGAGTAATGGCGGATGATGAGGAAACATTTCAAATGAGAAGCCGAGCGAAAGCTCTGAAAGATAAGGCCATAAAAGCAGTTGAAGAAGAAGGCGGATCGTCTTATTCCAATCTCACAGCACTTATCAATGAATTGAAAGCTTATCATTCTTCAAGAAATTAACCAACCATAGGAAATGTAGACACTTTCCTTGGACTCTCACTTATTTTCAATTTCTGGCCATTTATTTATGTTGTAACGGATTTATAAAGTTTCTTAATGTTAAAATTTTAATACAGCCCACATTATATATATATATAAATATATTATAATATTATGTTTGTGAATTAATATTCTAAATTAATTTATTACATTTTTAGAAATAAAAATAATATTAAAGAATTAAAAATAGTATTATAGTAGTATAATTGATGCACACACCATTCCCTTTTAAGATTAAAGAAAATTCTTTTGCCCTATATTTGTTATTTTTCATTCCAGAACCAAGTTGGCGAAATGACTTCGGAAGCTTGGAACCAAGCTGGGACGACTTTCAGTATTGACTTGGTTGAGGATTTTAACAAACTCCTTGACAGGCCTCTGCCATGCACAAAACTAAAACATTCACATCTTATAAAGAAAAAATATCTATCTATAGGGTTCAAAAACTAAATTAATTTAGTGAAAATATCATAATATAAGCAAACATAATATGAATTTTGCAAATCAAACTCAACAATTAAAGCAGCAAACCTATAAGATCTCTTAGTAATATAGGAAACTTTATAAAATAGTTGGTAAAAATTCTACTTACTTGGTTAGAGGTATTGATAAAGTATTTATAGAGACAACTATATAAGAAAGTATTCTACCATAATGCCCTTTAAAAAAATTAAAATAAAAAATAAAAAAATTAATTAGGTACTAAGGAGAGTGCATATGTAGCTACCAGCATGTAACATCATCCATTTCAAAGGATAGAGAGAGGAAGGAATGGAAGTACAATAAATTACTACTACACTGACTGGTCCAATTGATCAATAGAATAAGGAACTGCAAATTCATCAGGGAAGAACAAGAATGTTTTGTATAATATTCTCATTTTACTAGAAGTAAAAGAATGTTTTGATATATATATATAAAAATATATATATATATATTCTGATTTGATTTTATTAGAAGGTAAAAACCTGTTTTGATATATATGCATATTTTGTTTTAATTATTTTCACTACTTAATTTTTTTTTTTAGATATATCCATATGTTTTTCGTTATATATATTTATACATAATTAAAGTATTTTAATTATTATTTAAAGGATTTAAAATTATTATGAATTTGAAATATTTTGATAAATTACTAAAATAGTTTAGAGATTATTTTTGTTATAAAAGTACTTTAAAGTTAATGAATATTAATAAAGTGGTTTAAAGATTGTTTTTATCTATTTTGAATACAAGTTAATATGATTTTTTGTGAGTGAGTGTTTTAGAAATCTTATTATGAATTAAAGTTTACGAAGAAACTTTCACTATTTTAACCTATGAGCAACCGAGTTAAAAACTTATAAAGTTGAAACATTATTTCCCCAAACTAATTACTTGACGTAAACCTTTACTTTTTTTTTTACAGTTTTTAGGAACTTTTTTAAAAAAAAAAAACAAAAAAAAAAAACTAAAAAAAAAAAAAAAAAATATATTTTTATAAATAAAAAACTTTTAAAATTTTTTTTGTATAAAATTAAATTTTTTTTTTTTTATGATAATCGGAAAAAATCAAAATATGAAAAATCAGAAAATTGAAACTATCTTTTTTAACAAAATCGAAAATAAAAAAACTATATCTTTTTTATCAAAATCGAAAATCGGGAAAACTATATATTTTTATCAAAATTGAAAATTGTAAAAAATATATCTTTTTAAAAATTCAGAAAATAGAAAATAATAATCTTTTGGAAAAAATAAATAAATTTATCAAATAAATAAATTTTAGGAAACTTGAAAGTCTTAATATAATAATAACTTTTATGGCAAGAGATGCAATTAAGGCCATTCTATATATTAATTTGGGGAGTACAATTGACAAATATCCAAGTTGTTAGGTATGTGAGTCTGATAGTTTATCAGGCCCAATATGATAACATAGTTTGAATCCTAATCAAAGAAGGAGATGGATAACAAGTCTTAGTAGGTGTCTTGGTGCAACAATCCTAATCTTAGTTGATTTTGAAGTCATATGGTATTGTCTTAACCCTAGTCAAGTGCTTGTAAAAAGAGGCAAATTAGGGTGTTATTGATATTAATCTGTATAACTTTGAAAAGGGCAT
>JAHSUH010000624.1:5000-14260 GCA_025388415.1 Cynanchum wilfordii | reverse complement strand
TAATTTGACTTTATTCGTTCTGTTTTTCTTTTATGATCTTTTCGAATCTAAAGCTAAAAGCCAATATTCTAAAGACAAAAAAATTATATTGTTACGTTTCCACATCAAAGTAAAATAGAGTGCGCAGCTCTTTTTCTTCAATTAATGGCCGATTGGTGTTCCAAAAGTACCTTTCCGATGTCCCGGAGGAAGATGCATCTTGGGTTGACCTATAGTGCGACTTGTCAGATATATTGGGGCCATATGGGATTTCCCCATTCTCTCCTTACAATCGAGATATCCTGTGTTTCGCCCCACAAAGATTCATCTGAATCATCAAAAGTTTGGAGCGTGAAGTACAATTAGATCCATTTCTTTTGGAGGATTCCTATTACTATTATCAATTAGAATTACTATTGCATTAGCAATTAGAAAAATTTATGGTTGTCTTGATCGGACTAAAAAAACGGAAGTATCCAGGCTCCGTTTAGAAAACCCAAGATTTTGAGTTCTATCAGAAATGATTCAAGCAAGTTGATCTTAAACTGTTAATGAACAAATAATGAACAAACTCGATAGAACTGTTAATGAACAAACTCGATAGAAGTGAATTGAAAAAGTAGAAAGTAATAACAAAAAGAAATGGTAATGCAGAAGTGCTTGTCCTATATGTGCAAATCAAATTGGGCGAATCTTTACCCGGATACAGCATAAACCTAAAAAGATGAAAGACACCCACTCAGGAACAAGAGAATACCATCGCGATTAGGGTTGAATCTCGATGAAACAATACATCAATGAAAAGTTAATTCAATAAGTTTAGTGATTTTTGTTATTTTTTTATTTATGTATAATTTCTAGTAAAAAAGAAAGTAAAAAGCCGTCTTTATTGAAGAAGACAGACCCTTTCTTCGTTAGAAGTCAGAAAGAACTAAAAGAAAGAGGACTGGAATCCATATATTGATTTTTTTTGTTTTCAACAATTTTTTTGAACCGTATGCATCAAAAGACGCGTATGGTTCCTAAGGGCTACAATTGTACTCCCATCAACCGACTTTATCGACAAAGATTCCTTTTTAGCACTGTAGTTGATAGCGAGATCTCAAATCAACTTATTGGTCTTATGGTATATCTCGCTATTGAGGATCCGACCAGGGATCAGCATTTGTTTATAAACTCTCCTGGGGTTGGATACTACCTGGACTAGGGCTTTATGATGCTATGCAATTTGTACCACCAGATGTCCATACACCAGGCATAGGGTCAGTCGCTTCAATGGGATCTTTATCTTGGCCGGAGGAGAAATTACCAAACGTATGGCATTCCTCACGCTTGGCGCCAATGATTTAAGAGAAAAAGAAGACTATGCCTTCGCCCTAGGAAATAGGAATATATATTAAGTAAAAATAGCATGGCACTTCGAATTCGATATGATAATGATAAAATTTTGCATTGTTTTTTCAAAACATTAGATTATGTATCGAGGGAGTAGTATGAGAGAAAGGGTATTTCCGATTTTCTCTTATTTATCGGGAGCCCAGCTCAGCGTCACAAACCTTTTTTGTTCACACCGAAGGGCTCTTAAAAATATTTCTATTATGTTATGCAGTTATGCAAGGAAAAAACAGGATTTTTTCTTTGATTGGCTCAAAAAGAAACTTTGGGATTGCTGAATCACAAACAAAAAAATGAATATATTAATAATTAATTAATATTAATATAAGGCAACGGAGCCATCATAGTACTTTTTAAGTATTCCAAAAGGAAGGGTGGCCATTTGATAATTTAGACCACCAGGGTCTGCATATTTTACCTTCCCTTCTTGGAGGGTAAGGGTCAATTTTATTGTAAAGCCGTATGTATATGCAATGCATCAAAGATGCCCGTACGGTTGTTCAATTCTATCCTTTTTCCTATTATATTAGTCTTTATCTTTCTTTTCTCTTCGCTTTATCATGCGAGATAGAAGAACTTTTTATTATGTTCTATCATCAGGGTAATGATGCATCAACCTGCTAGTTTGTTTTGTGATACACACACGGGAGACGTTACGCTGGAAACGGGACAAATGGTGTACCTGCGTGAAACCTCGCAAGGGTTTATGCACAAAGAACGGGGAAACCTTCTGGGTTGTATGCAAAGACATAGAAAGAGATGCTTTTATGTCAGCAACAGAAGCAAAAGCTTATGGAATTGCTGATCTTATAGCATGTGATGATCTTGTAGCAGGTGATGATCTTGTAGCAGGTGATGATCTTGTAGCAGTGAATGAAAATAAGCCGGAATACGTAATTTGAGATTTTATCTATGATTTTACTATTCTAATAACTGGAAGTAATTCAGAATTCTCCGGTTAGGATCAATCTAAACCAGCCCATTATGGATACAATTCAGCATGCCAACTATTAAACAACTTATTAGAAATACAAGACAGCCAATCAGAAATCGCACGAAATTCCCTGCTCTTCGGGGATGCCCTCAACGTCGAGGGGGAACATGGTACTCGGGGTGGAGGCGTACTCTTTTAGGATATACACTAGCTGGTACAAAAGCACAAAAAAAACTTTCCAGTATCGATGATCAGTACCTGGGAATAGCATAGAATGGAAGAAGGGACTCCATTCACTATAAAAAAAGAATAATCAAAGCTATCACATTCCTACTTGTGGATAAATTTTATGTTTCGGGCAAATCTCAATTTAAGATGAGAAGCAATTCTCCATTGGTAGCAAATGGTTAGCCATTAAGCGGAGGAAATCTTTTTTTAGTTACTTTTTTATTACTTAATTTAAATTTAATTTTAACTTATTTATTTACTTATTTAAATTTTAATTTAAATTTTAAATTTATTTATTTAATTTTATTTAATTTTAATATTATTTAATTATTTAATTTAACTTAAAAAATTAACTTTTTAACCTTTAAATAAATAAATTAAATAACAAATAATAAATTAAATAATAAATAAATAAAGAAAGGCATAAAGATTAAGCTCCTACTCTGGCAAGAACGGACTAAAAGGGTCAGCTACCCAGCTAACTTTCATAATTAAATACCGTTACTGTATAGGTAGATCTCATTGTGAAAGGCCTATTGCTGGATAATTCATGGGTAGAGCTAAAAAGGGGGGCGTCGAAAAGGGGAAAGGTGAAAGGAAGAAAAGAAAAAATGAGTTATTCGGTGGAAGTTTCATCTATTCAATGACTAGAATTAGACGGGGATATATAGCTCGTAGACGTAGAGCAAAAATGCGTTTATTTGCATTAAGCTGAGGGGCCCATTCAAGACTTACTCGAACTATTTCCAACAGAAAATAAGAGCTTGTTTTCGGCCGATCGGGATCGGGGCAGTCGAAAGAGAAATTTTCGTCGTTTGTGGATCACTCGGATAAACGCAGTCATTCGCGAAACAGAGGTATCCTATAGTTATAGTAGATTAATACACGATCCGTACAAGGGACGGTTGCTTCTAATCGTAAAATACTTGCACAAATAGCTATATTAAATAGAGATTGTCTTTATATGATTTCCAATGAGATAATAAAAGGACTAGATTATAAAAAGTCCGTCGGAATAATTTAACGAAGTTTCCCGGAGAATGAACTCCGGGAAGGTAGAGTAGAAATTACCGAGATAAAATATGCTAAAATAGTCAAAACGAATGAACACGCCAGTAGAAAAGCTTGCTCCAATTTTTTTTTTTTTTTTTTCTTACGACCCGATAATCTAATCTGGATTCTCGGAAAAATACCAATCTGCCTTTGAGTTCGCTGATTCCATTAAAATTATGATTCCAAAGTAAGCCTAGTTATTTCTGGTTCTGTTTCTGGCCTGGTTCTGGTTCTAAGACGAGTAGTTCTAGGGATCGAGTCCTTTCTTTCAACATTTTTATTATTGAGAAAGGGTAACAAAGATAAAATACGAGCTTGTTTTATAGCAATAGTAATTAATCGTTGTTGTTTCAAGGTCAATCTATTCACTGTCCAGATAATATTTTCCTTGTTCACTAATAAATCGACTAATTAAACTCATATTTCTCAATCCGATCGCCCGATTGAATCGGGGGCAACGTCTACGAAAAGATCGCTTGGATTTAAGAAGAGGTCGTTTGGATTTATCCATAGTTTGTTTTAGTTTATTCCTTATCTTTGATCTCGAAAATTTTATTTCTTAATTCTAATTTTGAAAGTCACGGATATAGGATTTGTTTATTTTGTATTTAAATATGTTATATATAATGTTATTTTTACCCTTTCCTTGAAATTTGAAAGGGTAACATACAGGTATTCCGTTCACCCTATTTCTTTATCTCCCCATGAATTGTATATTTGTAATAATGCGGACAGAATTTCTCAATTCTAATCGATTAGGTGTATTGAGACGGTTCCTTTGAGTAATGTATCTGGAAATGCCTCTGATACCCCATAAACCTGGCTTCGACACAACTGGTACATTCCAAAATCACCGTTACCCGGACATCTTTACCTTGGCCATGAACCTCCTTTGGATTTTTATTTATTCAACTCTTCTACAACACGAAGAAGAAGAAAGGAGGAAAAACAATAGAAATTGCTAACTTGAAATCTAATTCTAATTATAAAAGAAAGATCAAAGTACATAGTAAATTAAATAGTAAATTAAAGTCATAGTAAATAAAAAAAATAATAATAAGTAATACAAAGAGTTCGAAACTCTATTCAAATTGAGTACAGTATTTCATTTCTCATTTAAATATCTTGTATAATACTCTTTCCTTCGACCCACATTTTCCACTCCCCCCTCTATTATTTATTATTAATATTCATTTTTTTTATTGAACCCGGAGCCTCGCCTATGTGAATCCACCTTCTTTTTTTCCTTTCCTCCCTTTATTTTAAAAATAGAAAAAAGGAGGGAAAAAGAGAAAAGAGGAAGGGGGGTAGTCACAGATATTTTTTCCTCTTTAACCTTTCATTCCTCCCATTCAATAACTAAAAATAATAACTAAAATGAAAAAGGGGAATGTCACGCATCCGGAAAAAACGACTAATCCCTATCACTAGACCGCAAGCCCGAACCATAGCGTACTTAGTACTGGTGCCACAGAGAGATATGTTTTAACCTCGCATCGAAAACCCCCTTTTTTATTGCAATACAAAAATCGGTACTTAATGACCACTTATAGTTGTACACGTAATCCATAAGATTCCTCTAATATTAATATATTAAATTTTGTACAATGGTCCAGTAAAAGTAAATATTAAAAGTAAATAGGCTTATCTTTTTAAAACAGAACAAAAGCACCCCTACGAGCATTTGCGAAAATACCCATTCTTTTTTATATGTATATTTATATGATACAAGGCTTTTACTATTATTATATGTTAATATATGTTATATTATTATTTAACTAATATTATTATATTATTATATATTATATTTTATATTATATTTTATATTATATTTTAACTATTATTATATATTATATATTAATTATATATTATATATTAATTATATATTATATATTAATTATATATTATTATATGTTAATATATGTTTATTATATGATATATGTTTATTATATGATCTGTTAAATGAGACAAAAAAAGATGAACTGGGCAGAAAATTGTGTATATCAACGGAGGAAATAACGGTGTGGAAAAAAAGACAGGAATTCTCACAATGACACTGTAGAGCACGGAAGGGATGTGGCGCAGCGGCAGCGCGTTTGTTTTGGGCACAAAAGTCACGGGCCCAAATCGTCATCCCGCCTATTACTGCTACTTTGAGCAGTAATGAGGGACGTCCGAGATCGATTTAAATTGGGCATAGTATTTCAATAATACTATGCATCCAAAATAAATGGGGTAACCTTCTTTACAGTCTATCTATTCATAGAAGAAAGCGCTCTAGTTCAGTTCGGTAGAACGTGGGTCCCAAACCCAATGTCGTAGGTTCAAACCTACAGAGCGTGATTTTTTTTTCTTAGATCAAATTAGACCGAAATGGATTAAGTAACTTTTGCACAGCAATAGGAATTCGCCTCCTGTGGATTAAATCTGTGGATTAAATAAAAAAAGGAGGAGGTTGATAAAAAAAAAGAGATATTAATCAAAGGTCCAACTGACACCACGTCTGTATTGTAAGCATGCAGTCACGAATAACCCAGCCAAAGTAATAGGAATTAGACCTAAGACGACTCCAAATGAAAAACTCAATCATTTCAATTTGTTTGTTGCTTGAAAGAAAAAAAAGGGTAATATATATACCTATATACTAATCCAAATTGGCATGAATCTCAATGACCAAGAATTGACAATGACGCTGTAAGTAACTATAGAATACATGGGATCCACGGAAAGATTTATTATTCATTTCAAATATGAATTTTAAATAAGTCGTATCTTGCTTAAACCAATAAACAGAGCGGAGGTTGCTAAAGCCGCTAGTAGAAAACCAAAATAACTAGTTATCGTAAGCATAAAGGATCTAAATGAAATATCTTTTTCTACATATGTTTATAAAGCACTTACCTAAGTTTCCATTTTTTCAAAATAAGAGGATACGCAAAAATTCCAATTGAAAGAAGAAGCTCAATTGAAAGTTTGTTTTTCATCTACCATTATAGACGGTACTAACAAAGATAAAAAGAAAGTGGCAGGTATAAAAATGAAATTGATTCATCATCCGTAATATCTACCCATCTTGCGATTTCAATCAACCGCTTCATTGAGTAACCCTTAGATAAACTAATAAAAGAATAAGTAATAAGAGGCGGGCCGTAACTCCATTTTTGGGTTTTTGCCTATTTTTGTTGCCGGCGAATCTAATGTCGATTTCGGCGAAAACCTAGAAAATTTGACTTTACTTCAATCCAACTTTACAGTCAGCAATAGGTTCAGTCGGGTAATATGAATATCGACTGAATGAGAACAAAAAGGTTATTACATGATCACCGAAACCTTTTTTTTTTTTTTTAAAGAATTTTATTTATTCTCGTATCATACACGGCCACCACCGCGCACCCTCGCAGGGCCCTTCGGCGCTTGGTCGAATACAAGAATCCCCAACCATTGATTCCAATTTTATTCTTCTTCTCCGCTTTGATAGAATTCGATCCCACTCCCCTGCTGACGGACGCTCCACCTTTCAAAATAAATAAAAAACAACAACCAAAAACCCCAAGTGACGGGTAAATCTCTAGCCCCCGCGGGGACCCCTGGGAAACACATCTTCAGCCCACTGAACGGCGACCAATAACGACCCGCAATGAAGGGAAGGCATAGCAACCTTTGCACGACCCCGAAACGGATAACACCGCAAACTCCGCGCTCCGGACCGCTTCAACGACGTCAAAGGGGATCCATTCCGTAAAGATGCGATCAGTAAATGAGAATTCACCGAAACCACATCTTAGTTGGATCACCAATATGGTACCAAGGGCGTCTTTAGAGTATACCGAATCAGTATAGCTATCCTTCTTCTGACACAGCAACGAAATTTTCGTTTAATCAGTATCGAAAGTGGGTGCTAAAAACTCCCTTTTGCTTTACATCTTCTTTATTGATGTAAAACGATGCTCCGTTCAATAGAAAATTCGTCCAATGCAATGCAAGAGAGTATCATATTCCCGCAGATGCGAGATCTAGAAATTTACCCTTCAGAGTTGCAGAAGCAATTTTTTGTTGAATCTTTTTTTTTTTTTTTATTTATTTTGAAAAATTGGAATCGTCCAGTAACAAATAAGTGTAGTAGATCGAATTCTATCAAACAAAGAAAAGAAAGAATAAAATAATTGGAATCAATAGTTGTGATGCATTCTTGTATTCGACCAAGAACCAAAGGCCCAGCTACAGGGGTGAGCGAGGTTTTGGAATATGGAAAGATAAACCGTGCAACCTCTAAACGATAATAAATTAAAATTCTTTAAAAAAAAAAAAAAAGAATTAAATTTGAGTGATCATGTAATAACCTTTTTTTTTCTCATTCAGTCAAGATATTACATATTACCCGACTGAACCTATTGCTGACTGTAATGAGTTAAATTGAAAGTAAAGTCAAAAGTTTTATAAGCTTATTCTTCGCTCGAAAATCGACAATAGATTCGCTAGAATTCAAAACAAAAATAGACAAAATGCTAAAAAATGAAGTTACACGGCCCACCTCTTATTACTTATTCTTTTATTAGTTTATCTAAGAGTTACTCAATGAAGCGGTTGATTGAAATCGCAAGATGGATAGATATTACAGATGATGAATCAATTTCATTTTATATACCTGCCACTTTCTTTTTATCTTTGTTAGTACCGTCTATAATGGTAGATGAAAAAAAAACTTTCAATTGAGCTTCTTCTTTCAATTGGAATTTTTGCGTATCCTCTTATTTTGAAAAAATGGAAACTTAGGTAAGTGCTTTATAAACATATGTAGAAAAAAAGATATTTCATTTAGATCCTTTATGCTTACGATAACTAGTTATTTTGGTTTTCTACTAGCGGCTTTAACTATAACCTCCGCTCTGTTTATTGGTTTAAGCAAGATACGACTTATTTAAAATTCATATTTGAAATGAATAATAAATCTTTCCGTGAGATCCCATGTATTCTATAGTTACTTACAGCGTCAATTGTCAATTCTTGGTCATTGAGATTCATGCCAATTTGGATTAGTATATAGGTATATATATTACCTCTTTTTTTTTCCTTTCAAACAACAAACAAATTGAAATGATTGAAGTTTTTCTATTTGGAATCGTCTTAGGTCTAATTCCTATTACTTTGGCTGGGTTATTCGTAACTGCATACTTACAATACAGACGTGGTGATCAGTTGGACCTTTGATTAATATCTCTTTTTTTTTATCAACCTCCTCCTTTTTTTATTTAATCCACAGATTTAATCCACAGGAGGGCAAATTCCTATTGCTGTGCAAAAGTTACTTAATCCATTTCAGTCTAATTTGATCTAAGAATAAAAAATCACGCTCTGTAGGATTTGAACCTACGACATTGGGTTTTGGAGACCCACGTTCTACCGAACTGAACTAAGAGCGCTTTCTTCTATGAATAGATAAGACTGTAAAGAAAAGGATTACCCCATTTATTTTGGATGCATAGTATTATTGAAATACTATGCCCAATTTAAATCGATCTCAGACGATCCCTCATTACTGCTCAAAGTAGCAGTAATAGGTAGGGATGACAGGATTTGAACCCGTGACATTTTGTACCCAAAACAAACGCGCTACCAAGCTGCGCCACATCCCTTCCATTGCTCTACAGTGTCATTGTAGAGAATTCCTGTC
>JAHSUH010000622.1:0-23226 GCA_025388415.1 Cynanchum wilfordii | reverse complement strand
TTAGTCGATATATTATATATTTACAATTTATACATCTTTCATTTTGCCCTATTCTCCTCTTGAAATTTTCTATTCTTCCCATCTCTCTTGAACATAGAGTACATAGGTTACAAAATAAAATTGTAACATAATATATATTTTAAATGTAGTACATTTAGTTTTTAGTTAGATATATAGGAGTTTAATTACAAATAAAAATTATATTTTATTAAATATATTATAACATTCCCTTTTGAATATCCTTTATTATTAAAGGTCATATATATATCATATGCCCTTTTTTTTTTTTTTTTTTAAGAAATGGATATTTCTTTTCCAGGAAAAGAGACCTTCCGGATATATGTATCTTGACCTATTGGGAAAAAAGAATTGCCAAACTTTAAAAGTGGCTGATATGACTTTTCGGATATAGTATCTCTTTTTGGAGGAAAAATTCAAAATAAAAATGTGTTGATTTGAAGGGTAGAAATTAATTGGGTCCTTCGAGTAATGTTGCAGATGAAAAATCCATTCGAATTAGGAGTTAGTGAATTTTTTCAGTATAGAATTTATGAAATATTATTATACATTCCTCTTCTCAAATATCACATTGTTAATAGTTATGATCACATTTATTTTTTATGCGAAAAAGAGCATGTTGCTTGCCTAAAAAAATAAGAGAATTTACTATAATCATGACTTTATGGGGAAATGTATAGATTGTGTGTATGGTTTTATATAATACGTATATGTAATACAATACTATTATTATATATATAAATATTATTTTATTTTGTTGCTTAAAAATTTATTGAAAGAATATATATATATATATATATATATATATATATATATATATGTATATTGGATATTGGAACTAATTATTGTAATAACAGTAAATGAAAATGAATATATACAATATATAATGTGTACTAGGAAAAAAAAACCCTTTTTCAGAATTTCTATTCCAATTTATTCCCCCCATTGTTCTCCCATTTCTCTTCCTACATTTTTCAGAAATTATTTAGCTGTACTATGTTTGAGCAATATTGTTGTTTGAAGAAGGGTGAACTTGTCACGCCCCAAATTCGGGCCTAATTTAAAAATTAGAAAATCCCAAACTCGAGGTCGTAACATGGCTACATCCTCCAAGCTTTCGCCTAAAGGATGCAAAGCCTCAAACAATAACAAATCAATACACTAAAAATTTCATAAGAAAATGTTAACCAATCAACTAGAATTCATAAGTCTCAAATAATTATTCTCAAACATATCGCAATTGACAAAAGAAATAACCCGAAATCCACAACAAATTTCTGTCTCTTACAAAAAAAATATATAAACGATCAGCTTAACTATTGAGACCATGGTTCCTCACATATCTTCTTATTCGTCATCTGGATGAGCTAAAAAGCCCAGTGAATAAATGAAGTTTTATTTGAGAAACTTCAAAATCATATCATACTCAAAATATTACAAAACAGAGTCACAAACACATTACCGAAGTCAAAGTAACAAATAACTTTCAAAGACAATCAAAAACTTTCTCCATTGCATTACTTTCTTTCAAACAGAACTGATAGAATTAAATTCAACTCCACTTTTCTTTTTATAAGGTTCAAGCAAGCATAGTCATTCGTTGGTTTTAATCGATATCGATCCTAGCTGCTTATCCCGCTAGGTAGGCCGGAACTTATAACAGTGGAGCTTTTTCACCATGCTCAATGGGTTCGGAACTTATAAATTTAGAACATGTTCCCCTACTCATTTCTAACTAACTTGAGCCAAAACTTTTCTTTTCTTTAGAGCATACTGAAATAATAAATAAACAACATAATAAAATCAAAGTCAGAATTTGGACACTAATTGAATAAAATAAACGTAATATATACACACACATATATATATAAAAAATAAATAATTAATCTTTTCTAATCAAATAAATTCTTAAAAAAAATAATACATATATATACAAAACATCAGAAAATGATTTCCAAATTATTGAAATAATTTAAATATCCAAATAATTAATTTATTCTTTTTTAAATCTTGTGAAATCAATTCTCAACTTCCGAAATCGTCCAAAATCAAAACTCTTATTTCTATATCAAAATAATTAAATAAAATAGCTAAATAAATAAATGCTAATAAAATGAAAATAAAATTCCGGAAACCGATTTCGGATTATCCCAAACTTATAAAATCCAGGAATTAAATAAAAATAAATTTTATAAACACTTTAAACAAAAACTCTAGAAATCAGGTTTCAAAAAAGAAAAAAGGAATTTCTATGTATTTTTAAATCTAATTAATATAAACAGTAACTAAGCAAATCATTATAATTCAACGATATTAAAAATCATAATATAAAATAATAATCTCAGTATCTACATAAAAATGTGAAATTATTAATTTGAGAAAAGTATTCGTTTACTCACCTCTGGTAATTCCAATCAATATCACCCAAATCAATGTCTGAATTCCGACTCGCTAACTCTCGTCAATTGAAATCTCAACAATTGTTCCCTTCGATGCTTGTCTCTTTTAAAACTCAAAACCGTCGCCACATATTATTTCCTTAAAACCCTAATTTTATTCCTCACCCAACTCCGATAACATAAAATGATATAATTAAAATACTTATATAATAAAAAAAAGACTTGTGAATTTCCTTATTTATCCCTCCTTAGGGCTGAGTCTCACAGAACTGGCTGTCGATTATTGACTGCGAGCATTGGAGTTGTAAGACGACAATTTGAAATCATTTAGGTTTGTAATTTTTTCTTTAAATTTCAGTATATTAATGATTTACTTGTTGCAATATTACTAATTGGCATAAAGCATCCATTTTGCAGTTCCGGAAGCGATAAATCCTTTTTTTTATTGTGTTATTTGATTGATTGCTTGGAAACATATTTCAAATTAAACATGGGTTTTTGCCGTTGTCTATGTTCTTGTCATTTTGTGTGTTCAAGTTAGTAAAATTCAAAGATGATTACATCTGAAGAGTTGAATTTGTCTGTGGTAGGTTCAGATAGTGTAGAGGAAGTATCATCTAGCTGGAGAATGTTTTTTTTGTTATGTAAAACATCAAAATTTTGAAGAAAGTGGATTAATGTTGGACTTCCCAGAAGGATATGAGAGAGATGGCCAAGATGCTAATATTTTGATGGACTTCCGGTTGAAACTAACAATCAGGGAGGATTGGCCGAAGGCATTAATGAATATTTGGGGCTAGAAAATGAGACTCGTCTAAACATTCAAAAAATAAGTAGACGGAACTAAGGTTTTGTTTAATGTATGTGTTATGTTTTGTAGGGAAAAAGCATGATGATGGCCCAAATGAAAGCAATTGATGCATCCAAAAACAAACCTAAAGGACCTTTTGATAAATGCCTTTATATTATATGAAATGCCTACCTAAATTAGGTAAAATTAATATTTCCTTTTCCGCCTTTTAAATAAATGTCGTTTATACCATTTAGTAACTCTTCAAATGTTAAATAAGTCTGTCATATTATCACATCATTAGTTTCACTTCTCTTTTTCAGGGTTCATAAATAAAATAAAATTTTAAGTAAAATGTATTTTGTTCTATCATATCTATTTTATGTTCCCGTAAGTTGAATTATACAAGTATATTACCTTCTTATAGAAATTAAATTTCATTTTTGCTTATGTAAGTACTTATTCAAATTTACAATTTCACTTAAATCAATAAAACTCCTTACTAATTTATATGTGTTTAGCTCTGTGCAAAGAAGTAGCAAGAAACCCAAGCACGCAACGGAGGATGGAGAGACCTCAGCTCGGATGGAAACCGAAATTGATGAACAACCACTGGAAGAGACACCAGTGGAGACGAAACCTGTAGCAGAACCGTGTATGGATTGCAATACCACCTGGGCTGCTAACCTATTTCCAGAATCGGTTCCGAGGACAGAAATATATACCCATTATTATATGGGGGAGGATGAAGAGGAACGTTATCCGGGCGTGGATGAGCTTTTCATCACGAAGGAGGAGGACGAGGGTAAACCACCTAGATATGGTCCGAAAGTTGAAATCTCTAAGGAGAAATACCTTAGCTTGTTCAAGCAGTGGCGAGGAGCTCTAATCCTTAAACTCCTAGGTAGGACAGTAAGCTTTCGGGTTTTGGATCGGAAGGTCGGAGAGCTATGGCAGCTGGAATCCGGCCATGAACTTACAGATCTTACGGAGGGGTACTACATTGTTCGTTTTTTCTCTCGAAGGGATTACCTTCATGTATTGGAGGGTGGCCCATGGGTTGTCTTAGGGCATTACTTGACTGTCTCGAAATGGAGGCCTAAGTTCCGTCCATCGGCAGCAACCATGAAGACCACGTTGGTGTGGGTTCGTTTTTCGGAAATCTTACCGGAATTACTTAAGGAGGAGATATTGTCATCCATGGGTGATATGCTTGGGAAGACAGTGAGGGTGGATTCTATTTCCTTAACTGGTTTGAGAGCTAAGTTTGCAAGGGTGTGCGTGGAAATGGATTTACTGGCTCCATTAATACCCATTATGACAGTGTTGGATATGGCTCAACCTTGTTGAATACGAAGGTTTGCATTTAATTTGTTTTGGATGTGGCAAATATGGCCACAGGATAGAAGATTGTACTGCATTGAATGAGGATGGTACCACTTCCGAGGGGATCTCGGAATCTCAACAACATGATAGAGGCGGGAGTGAATCCGAGGCCAATAAATCTTTGTATGGCCCATGGATGATGCCAAGTTACGCCAGAAAGAAACGTCTGGCAGCTAAGCATCCTCCAAATCGGAGCCGCCATTCCGATGCACGACAAACAGAGGGGGGGTGCGACCCGTGGACCGGGCGCCATTATGACTTGGATCTGGATCGGGACAGGCAGGGAGCCCATGCGGCCCCAGTTACTTCGGATCAAAATAGGCCAACGGTTGGGGCCCAATCTCGGTTTAGTGTCCTTGCTGGACTGGAGGAAAGGTTAGAGATGGATCTAACTATTGCTAGTTTGAAGCGAGAAAATTCAGGCTATTCAAGGCCCTACAACTAAACGAAATGGAAAAGCAGTGGATGAAGCCAAGTCTAAACCGACCCGGAACAGCCAGGGTACTGAACGCCCGTCAAGCTCTGGATCCGGGTCGACCCATGGAAGGAAAAATTCCAACCGAACCCCACCTAAGGATCGGGTGGGTAAAGGGGCAACCAGGCCTTCCAAGGATCAACAATTAGTTTTGAGAAAGAATTCGCCTCCCCGAAGGACCACTCAAAACCATGCAAGCTCCACTTCTTCTCAAGGGAAATTCGGAGGGACTTCCGGAAGGATTTTAGAATTACACGATTGTCGTCAAATCGGCCAAGATTAATTCAATTAAATCAATGAGCAGTTTAGGGTGTTCACCGAGTCGTTTCCCTAAGAAACCTAATCGAAATCAATTAATAAGAGAATTAAACAATAAAAGAGGGATTTTTAGATTGGGAAATTGTAGAAAATAATTAACTAATAAGAAAAACGCAAGTATCGGATTTAAATATTTCAGTCCTAGGGTAATGATTCAATCCAAGTTCTTCCTCGTTCCTTAATGAATTTCCGAATTAATAAACCAATTCCTTGATTGAATACTAAATGAGATCCCTAATTAGCATTCGTATCACCTACTAACAATCAGCTAGAATTCGATTAAACAACAAAAGGATATCATAGACGATCGCCCAATCAATCAATCCAAGTTTAATCTAAGAACCGTGATAATATCAAGGCAATTCGTCAATCAACAAAATTGTCCAAAATTGAAGTCAATCACAAATATTAAAATCTCAACTTAATCCAATCAACAATCATCAAAAGAATCAAGTAAAAACACCTCTTCAATATTTAGTCAATCGATCTATAAATTGAATTGTTAAAGTATTGAATTCGAAATTGGAAATTAGCTTAAGGAACGAGGAAGAACTTGGATTGAATCATTACCCTACTACTGAAATATTTAAATCGATACTTGCGTTTTTCTTATTAGTTAATTGTTTTTTACAATTTCCCAATCTAAAAATCCCTCTTTTATTGTTTAATTCTCTTATTAATTGATTTCGATTAGGTTTCTTAGGGAAACGACTCGGTGAACACCCTAAACTGCTCATTGATTTAATTGAATTAATCTTGGCCGATTTGACGACAATCGTGTAATTCTAAAATCCTTCCAAGATTTTGGCGCAGTTGTCGGGGAAGCCATAATCGTTAAATCATAATAAGAACCTGTCTTTTATTTGTTTTTAGTTGTTTGAACTTTTTATTCACGTTTGGTTGTGTTTTCGGGTCGAAATTCAAAAATTTCGGTATAAAGTTCCGATTCACGCACTGTTCCGGTCAGAAATTTTATTTCCGATTACACCGATTTTTGTTATTCAAAGGTTTTGGGTCGTGGAGAACAAAACTCACTGCCTTTGGGCAGTGAACCAACCCTAGTTTTGGCCAAATTCTATCTTTTTTATCACGTTTTCGAATTTTCAAGTATTTTTTGTTTTATTTTTAGTAATTTTTGTTAATTTTTAGTATGTTTGCATTTGTTATTTGTATCTTTGGGTGTTATCTTACCTTTGTGCAGTTCATCAAAAACTAACCAAAAAATAATGGACAGAAAACTTGATGAATTAACATATTGGGTAAGACGATTTATATGGGAACAAAGGCAAACACAATTTTCTACCACTCTTTGTGGTATATGTGCATCATATATGCATCCTACAGAGCATTGTCCTCAAAGGTATGATCCATATTCATCAACTTATGATCTTGGATGGAGGGATGACATAAACTACATATATGAACATGCTTGGGGACAACAACCACAACAAGCAAAATTCAAGAACTGAAACTAGTCTTGAAGATTTAGTTAAACAATTTGCAACAAACAGTCTTCAATTTCAACAGAGAAACGATTCAAGTATACAAGAATTGCAAACACAGATTAGTCAGCTTGTTTCTAGTCTTAATGAGGTGCAAAGTCAAGGTTTTGAACAGTTGTCATCTCAACCGATTCAAAACCCAAAAGGTAATGTTAGTGTTGTTACGTTGGGAAGTGAGGAAGAGTTACATGATCCAGTAAGTTCTTCCGAACTATTTTCTTCAAATCATGCACCAAATCTTGAAGTAAATATGTTAGATTTGTCATCTAATGATTCTTATGATGATTCTGTGTGCATTGATTTGCTTTCCGATTTTCCCGATTTTGTTGGAATAGATGATACCATTGATTTCTCTCATCGTTCTCTTGGATCTAATAAATGTCATGCATGTTGTGAAATTGAAGATTACTTGAAATGTGTTCAGAATGAGGAATTTCCTCATTTAGATTCTATTGATTCAATTGATGCTATTGGTGTTGATGATTATGTTGATCTTGTTGATTCTATGGATAATGATTGTTTTGGAGCACATGTTAACAATGTTACTGAGATAAAATCCACTAGGATGCTTCCATTCATTCAAGAACCACCCACATTAGAGTTTATACCTTTACCAAATAATCCTAGGTATCCTTATTTAGAAGAAGGTGAATTGCCTATTATCATTGGTAATAACCTTGAACCCGATCAAAAAAATAAGTTGCTTAAATTGTTACAAAATCATAAAAAATTAATTTGGTGGACATATGCAGATATTGTTAATATTCTAATTTCCCATGAGGTATTTTTGCATTTTAGTAGACATCAAGTTAATAAGTTAAGGAGGAAATCTAAATTTTATTTTTGGGATGATTTATACATATGGCGTATATGCAATGATCACGTAATTAAGAGATGTCTTCCTATTCATGAATTCCTTTCTCTTTTAAAATTATGTCATATACTTTCATGTAATGGTCATTTTGGTACTCAGAGTATTTTGAGGAAAATATTAGCAGCTTATGAAAATTCAAAAATCCACAAGGAAGGAAATTTTATGAAAGTTTTTAGGAGCAAACGGTGGAGGAACTCCATCTTCAATCTGTCTCCTACATCCGATACCATCAGTCTGTTTCTTTTCCCTTCTCTTGTTTTATTCTGTCCTATATCTATATATTTGTTTTACATTAAGGACAATGTTGCATTCAAGTGTGGGGGAGGAACATTTTTATTATGCTTTTTCTTCTTTTGTTTAAAAAAAAAAATTTTAAAAAAGTTTTTCTTCTCGTTTATTTTTTTATTTTTTTATTTTTTGTTATTTTCTCAACTTACTTTTAGCTTACCCGAGAAGATATATTGATGAGTGATTATGAAGTTTGATTTACTCTGCCTATGATATTTGCTAATTATCAAAATGCGAAGATCTTGAGGGTTGATTTGGTTAAATTTGTTGACGTTTGATACTAGCTTGGTTATAGGAAATCTCTGATTATTTGCGCACATCTAGTTTTGATGAGTTGTTTGATTGATGGATCACTCTTGAAACACTTAGTTGATGGTATTAGATCATTTGGGGTTTGTGATGACTGTCGTAGTTACTTGGAAGGATTTTGAGAAAAAAATGCCACCAATATAAATTGATTTTAATAAAGAAAAGAAAAATTGATTTGACTACTCGAGAATCACTTCTAATGGGAACTTAATGCTTGGTACCCTAAGGTCCTTGTGATCTAGGAGTTGCCGGAGTGGAACTCGTTACATGGGTAGTTCAAATTGAAAGTAAAACAACATCCACTGCACTAAATAATAATAAGGTTAGTCTGCGAGTATTCTTGATTACTTGAGAACCGCTTCCGAAGGGAACTTAATGCCCGGTACCCTAAGGTCCTTGTGATCCGGGAGCTGCCGAAGTGGAACTCGCTACATGGGTAATTTAAGTTAATATGTGAAAGTAGACGAAACCACAAAAATTGATTGAGTACTAACTAAAAGTGGCACCAAATTTGAGATTCCGAAGGGTGATTGTGATTAGTTGTTATGAATTCCGATTGATTGAGTTACTGTTGTTAAGTTGTTGAGAGGGGAAGTCTGTTAATTGAATGATAAGTCAAAATTGGAACACACACAACACCTCGGAGAAATTTTATGATTGAGCGAGTATTGAATGGATATGAGTTTTTCTAGTTTGATTTCTCTTTATTTATGCATAAAGATAATTGATGAGGCAACTATGAGTACTTTCATTCTTTAAATAACATGTTCTTGAAGGATAGACTTGTTGAATATAAACTGAATAATTTTTACAGAAATTATGTATAGTAGTTTGCTTGAGGACAAGCATGATTTAAGTGTGGGGGAATTTGATAAGTCATAAATTTTGGAAATTAGCTTAGAACCCGGAATTTGTGTAGATTATAAACTCGGAACTTGTCTTCGAATCATTCCCCGGACTGAATCGAAGCTTAGGCGGCCATCGCGATCTCCATCTCTCTTCTCTTTCTAAATCTTGAAAACTTGTTAAAGAAAAGAATGTAGAGTAGACCTATTTATAAAGGTTTTCCTAACTTCTCAGAATCCTAATAGAATAATAACTTCTTACTAACTTTTCATAATCCTAATAGAATAATAATAAATAAAAATCCTAATTAAAATAGGAGATAATTATCTCTCTCTAATAACTAATAAAATAATAAAGATAAGATAATTTGAATATATCTTTAAATATCTTGGGAATTGTTGATAGTCATCCATTCAAATTTTAATTCTTCCTCTAAAAGACATCTTCGTAATAATTGATGACTAAGAATAAGTCTTTTAGCCAAATTCTGCTTAATCTTTGACTTTCCACCACTATCATCAAAACAAACATAAATTCCACAAATTAGCTCGATATCTAATCAAAATGTAAGGGAATTAAATATAATAATTATGAAAATTTATGACTTATCAACTTCCATTGCGCAGATGGAAATTGACCACCAACGAATAAATACCGGTAAACCACCAACCGCAATTGGTAAAGGCAAAGGGATTGCAATGGAGATCGAGGCTCCTTGAAAACTTGTTTCCAGATGATTTGTCCAAAAGGACTATTATCTCAAATCCTACTTTTGTATGGTGTAATTGTCATAGGCAATCTATTAACATGACTTATGGTTTAATCACTTTGCTAGGAGGTATAGTTCACCTCATTTTTTGGAGGACCCAAATGCTTTTGTTAAGAGGAGCCTTTCTAGAGTTGTAGAACTCCTGTCAACTTGGGCATAGGGTTTGTCTTGTTTTGTAGCTGGTAGTTGCTACTTGTACAGTTTCTGTGTATTCCATTCTTGATTTCTTTATGAATTCAAACCCGGTTTCGGACCAAAAAAAAATTTATATGTGTCTAGAGTTATCGAATAATTTATTTTAAGCATATACATAACTTTGCTCATGAATAATTATGATTTCAGTTTGATTAGCTAATTGATAATATAAAATTTTTATTAATTAGATCCTCAATTTTATTATTAATTTTTTTTTTGTTTAGGTCTAAGTCCCTGTTATTGAAAAATTTAGCCTATTAAAACCTTTTTCATAACGAAATTTATTGTTGCAAGGATTTCCAATAGGGAGGAAAAAAAAAGGGAAAGCGGTGGTCTCACTCCATCTCCTCTCTTGCAAGGTGATGGAGGGAGTTTCTTTTAGTGCTTCCCATCTTCAATTTCTTCAACCGCTTCCGTCTTCTGATGATGTTTCGACTACAGTTTCTTTTTTTTAATAGTTACGATTTATTTATTTTAAAATGGGTGATTATTCGATTGTTACGATTTTAACTCTACAAGTAAGTAAATTTTAGATTTCTATCTAAAACTAAGTTTTGTTGTTTTTTGTGACAACTCTTTTGATAACCGAGAATCGGGTATCCGACAAGTTACGGATGGGTGACACCGGACATAGCTGTTTGGTGAATTTGGATGTTTTACCCATTAATATTTAGGACTTTGTTTTCCTAATTCTTGTGCAAGTTTGTTTTAACTACGTAATTAATTTTATCTAATCCATTTTCATTTTTAATATTTTAATTGTGTCTTATTTTCTTGTACTTTTTTCTCCTTATTATATAATATATATCTTTTACATAAAAAAAAATAAATAACATTATGGAATTATATAAAAGTTGGGGTTGTTGGGTCGTGGGCCCCTCCAGTCCAGATAATTAACATTATCATGCAAAATTTTGGATAGTTATTTTTTTTATAAAAAAATAATAATAAAAATAGGGTTTAATTCGGACAGTTCTAGAATGAAAAATAGAATTATTATGATGTGACATAAAATTAAATATAAAAAAAAGACATAAAATTAAATATATATTTGACTTTTTAGATAATTAATAAATTTGATCCTTGAAATGAAGACTCTTATTTGATAAGATTCTTAAATTATTATTTTTAAGTCACAAAATTTCTGTTTTATTATAATTTATCTATTCTGATGCCTATAACCTTGACATTATTAATTTTTTTTTTTAAAAAAAATTAAGACGTGAATTTATATTAATTTCTAAAACTTTCATTTATTTGTAATTTTAATTAATACCCATAAAAGACAAATTAAGAAAATATGATCAACTTCTCCAAGCAACCCTACATAGTTGGACGACATTTTCAAGGCCTCAATTAAACCAAGTAATTACGTGGAGGTGAAGCCAAACAGCACTCCTCTTTGGACACCACGTTTAAGGTAAATTAATTAATTCTTAGTTAAAATATTAATTGTTCACTCAAATTTTAAACAATATTTTCTAAATTAAAATATATTGGAAAAAGACAAAAACATACAAATATTTATAGTTTGAGAATACTCTATTTAAATATTAATAATAGAATTAATTTTAAAATCAATTATTGTATTTTTATCAATCATGTAATTTTTTAAACTTTTATTGTAAATTGAAAAATATTTTTATATATTTAACTCTCTCTTATATATACATATATATTGTATTAGCACAAATAATATATATATTAAATATTACATTATTTATATAAATTTTATTTTATTTTTTAAAAAAAATTATCTAGCATATAAGAGTGAATAAAAAAAATTAAATTCACTATAGATTAAAAAAATTAAAATGTGTAATATATGTATCTTGCACTAGGAGTGTGTTTTCTTTTCATTTAACTTTTAAAAAGAAAAATCACTTTTTCTATATTGAGTTTTATATAATAATTACATTAGTATTTTTATTTAGAATACACATCTTTTTTTTAAAAAAAAAAAATATTATTATGATTTAGAGCCCAAATCATCGCTGGACTAAAAGATGGGTTATTAATCAGGAGCGAAAATACTAGAATCAGATCAGCAGTCAAAAACTTGGTTGTGCATTCTAGAGAATCCCTCATACTAGTAGATCTCCACGCGTAAAGCCTCCAATTTTTGGACACCTGTTTTCTTTATCAATGAAGAAGCTTCCAAAAATATCTTGAACTAATAAAATCTACACAAATCCAGACGTCTTTCCTGCAAAGTTTGACTTTTGTGTCCAAAGAACTTTTTAATAAAATCCAGACGTCTTTCTTTTTGCAATGTCTCCAAAAAATTTTGGACCACTCACTCATATATAAAAGTTCCTTCCCCATTGCCAAATTAACCATGTCCCTGATAATTTCATGAAAAAGTCCCTTTGTTTCTTTCAATAATTAATTAATTGTATGAGAATAATATATTTGGATAAAAAATTCTTCAATTCTTCATTTTAGTTGTATAATTATTTTTCATGTTTTTATTTTTATAACTAGATTTATGATTGTGTGATTTGGTCCTTTCTAACTAATTTTCTTCAAATATTTTGATTATTTTGATCATGTATTATAAGGTAAGTAATTTTTTTAAAGATATATTTAAAAGAAACTGTTACAAACTTATACGTTTAAATTTAAAATGAATAATAATAATAATATATTTCATACTTGTTCGTACATACAAAAACTTAATATGATTAAATCGAGTTAGAGAATCCAAAATTGATTGGATTAAATCACCCAAACAAGTTAACTCCATTAACTTGCTTTCAACAATTAGGTAGCGCACATTTTGCATAAGAGTCCAATGAATTGATACTTAATGATAATAATATAAACATTAAAAAGTAAGATTTCTTTCATAAATTTATAGTGACAATCCTAAAAAATGAGTATAAAATTTTATCTCCAATTTCTCTAAATTGTTTTTGACGATATATCATTCAAATATGGAGTATTAAAAAAATAATAATTTCAAAAAATTACTTACGTCGTGAAGAAAATTTAATCAAAAAGGGTAGATAGTTGTATGATTTAGTATCACAGAGAGAAGATGACTATTTTTACCTTTATAACATGCATTTTTGGATACTGCAAAAATTACCAAGAGCCAGACGCTATTTTATAATGAGACTTTTTACCAATTCCTCAACATTATCTTTTTCAATAGAAACCAATGTAATAATTGACTAAATTGAGTTTACAACTTGTTTAAGTTTTATTTATTTATTTTGGGGGTTTTAATTAACCTCCCAATGTTCAATAGCCACTTTGAACCTCAACTGATTTAGAATCGAGCCGCATCAAATCCCTTTCGGAGGAAGCTCTTCCTAACCCTCATTTTATCTGTACACAAAATTTAAACCCGATTTTTTTTTTTTAAAAGAATAACTAAGCTTCTTTCACTTGAATCCATCAGTGTTAGTGGCAACTTGTCTAGGGTTGAAGTTGTGAGAACGCATGAATAAAGTATGGATAAACTACACACGATTAGAAGATCCAACTTCTTGTGATACATTGGGCCACAACATGAATAATTGTAGAAATTGTGATGAATAATCGTTAGAGGAGCTGGCTGGGGCACACAGCAATCATGGCGGCTGAAGCATATCTTCAAGGAAGCAAATAGGATTGTAATGGTACTATTGATCTCAAAGTATATACAAGGTCCCCATCATTTGTTGATAAGTTTGTAGAGGAAGATGGTATGAGGATTCTCAAGCTCAGGAAAACCAAGAAGAAAATGAAGGATTTTTTTTTTCTTTTGTTTAATTGGGCTCATGGGCTGAGGGAAATATCTTACTTTAGAGTCACTTTTTGGACCATTGTAGCAGAACATTTGATGTATAATGCCTTGTGTCTATTACTACCCATAAATAAAACATCCTCCTTTTATCAAAATATATATATATATATATATATATATATGGAAGTTTCATAACATGCAGACGCAACCCAAATACCTAAGTCCATCATCTATTATATCATGAGACCATCAAGCCCTTAAGAAGGCCATTAGTTCTAGTAAGCCAATCACCACTAATAGATCCATTAGAAGCATTTGGTCATACCCTTGCAAATCCCTCGACAATGGTCAAAGTAAAAACAGCTTAATTTCTTTTAAATAAAATTTTGAGTTTTAATTTTATATATATAAAGAAAGCGTGGTTGAGAATAAAAGAATCTAACAAGGATTCATCAAATTAACGATTTCAAAATCATTTAAAAGAAATACCAATGCTAGGTGGAATTGTTGTAGATAAACTAGGCACAACAAAGGACACTTCTTCATCATGTAAGTGCTGGTCGAGTGGTCAGCACCCACACTCCCAATCTTAAGGTTGGGAGTTCAACATCCACTTCCAGCCTTAGTTAAATACCATTAAGCGCAATTCTTTTTATTTTTTACTCTCAAAAAAATACACATTTTAGAAAAATACTAATAGAATAATTACTAACAATTACTTTGCATAAGCTTCAATAATTTCCACCATTTAATCGAGACTAGCAACAAAATTAGAATATTCACACCACATTCCAATTACCTTCTTCTTTTTCTTTTTCTTTTTTTTTTCTTTTTTCCAGTGATGCCATTTCTTCATGATCCTTTTGTTAGATTAACGTATATGTGGCCTTCATGATCACATACTTTAATTCATACATGCATTAATCCAATTAATAAATAATTAGATAAAATTTATAATGGTCTTATCTTATATGGACAATGATCATTTTGAATAAGTTCAAGAATTATGACCAAATTCATAAACTTATTAAAACAAAGGTTCAATGACAATATAGGCGCATAAATATAAATATTTATAATATCTTATACTTAGGATTTATTGTATTTATTTTTATCTTACTTGGTTTGTATTTGTGATTTTGGTTAACTATTAAAATAAATTTGGGTTTTCATATTTTAATGATGTGAATATTAAATTAATGGGTTTTTAGTTTTGTTATTGTTTCTCATGAATAAAGCAAGAAGATTTGGGTTAGGAATGTCAAGAAATAAAAAAGCTCAAATGTGAAGTTCAATCTTAAATCTTATAGTCTTTTACTATATCTTTTCATTGTATTATTAATTAATATATATCCCTACTATATATATATATAGCTTAGAGATAAGAAGTTTTGATCAGAAGATAGAAAAGAACTCAATTATCTTATCTTATTCCTAATAACTCTCAAAAGATAGAATTTTCTATTCTTTTATCGATATCTTCACAAGTGCAAAGTGAAGATATCCCAGGTTTCTTCTTATCCTATAGGGAATTTGCAGATTCTTGGTTGCACAATATAGAGGGCAAATTTAGCCTAAAGGAAAGTGGTTGTGACACACGATTAGAAGCAATCCTTTAGTTTTGTATATATCCTCTATCAATTTTTATCTACAATCTTTAGGCTAAATTAAAATTTTGAATGATTCGAACTTTGAAAGATTTTGCTTCTAGTTTTGTCAAACTTGAATAGTTTGATGGGATAAAGAAGATGAAGAAGCAATTCAATGGAGAAACAAAATTTCTTTTTATCTGATATTCTAAGTCATGAGGAAAACATCCACAGATTCCTTAAGGCTGCTACATATTCCTATGTTAACTTAATAGACAAATATAGCCGCCTCTTTCCTTTTTTTTTTAACTAATAAATAATTAATACTTAGTCATCAAACTCTATAAATATCACACAAAGCCACTTAAAATAAATTAGGGGTATTACAAAATCTAGTCATTCCATGATCCATGATCAATTAGATGTTCCACCTTCACTAACTCATATAGAAAACAAGGAGGGGTGATAGGACTGAAGGAAGGAGCAATCGGTAGCCAAGGATTGTGGAACACATGAATTGTCCTTCCTTTACTCGCTCTCCATTGTAGGCCTTGACAAAGGAGCTCTCGTCCATGTAGTAGCCATGTCCAAAGATATGACAAGCGCAAACTAAGAGTTGCTGATAAAAAATCAGAATTAACAAAATATTTCTATTTTATTACTCTTACTGTGAACAAATGAGGAAATTTGAGCAGCCGCCAGCCTTGATTTGCAAGCAAGGCCTTATTGAAAATCCTCAACTCCCCAAATGCCAAGCTCCCTTCATGCTTTGGTTAGCATAATGTACTCCATTTAATCCACTGCATTCCAAATTTATCACCAGTGCTACTCCACCAAAATTACCGTATATGTTTCAAAAGATCATTGCATATCCCCTTCAATAGTTTGTAAAGGGACATCGCATATGCCGAAATGGCCTGCAAGACTGATTTAACCAAGACTTTTGTACCCCTCTAGATAACAATTTTTCCTTCCATACATTAGTTTTTATTCTTCCCACATGTGTTCCTTTATGTAATAAAAAATATCTCATTTCAATCTTCCGATTTGATGTGGTAATTCGAGATATTTTTCACCCCCAACATCGCCCTTCATATTCAGATAATTACATATGTAAGTGCCCCTCTCATTAGGGATGCCTATGGATGTATATATATATATATATATATATATATATATATATATATATGAGTTTGAACCATTAATCTTTTATCTGAATACCTTCTTGTATTTTTCCAAGATATCTTTGATTGTTTCCAAACTTCATGGATCATCCTTAGTAAATAAAAGACAATCGTCATTAAAAAATAAGTGTGTTACCGTTGGTGCATTGAGACCCATTCGAAGTCCACACCAAAGAGATGATCAAGCCGCTTGGTAGATAAGTGAGGACAAAACCTTCAATGCATAGAATGAATAAATAAAGGGATAAAGGGTCGCCTTGTCACAAGCCACGGGAAGGAGAAAATGCAGAAGAAGGAGAATCGATTACAAGGATTCGAAAACTTACAATTGTAACATAGTTCCTGATTAGATTGATCAAGGTGTAGGGAAAATTCACTTTCTCAAGTATCCAGAAGAGATAAGGTCATTCTTTGCAGTTATACGTCTTAGAAATATCTAGCTTCAAAGCCATGTAATCACATTTTTGTTCCCTTGTCATTGTCCGCAACGTATGGAAAGCCTCAATTGCAATAATGATGTTATTGGTTATCAATCTATTACTTACCAAAGCACTTCCTAACTCATCAATTAAAGCACCCAATTCCAGTTTGAGTTAATCAACCACCAACTTCAAAATGATTTTATATAAAACATTACATAAACTAATAGGCTAAACTTCATCATAGTAGAAGGGTTTTTCTGTTTCGGAATAAGAGTAATGTATGTTTTATTTAGCTCAGTGAAATCCCATCTGTCATTTGAACAACCTAACACTATTGTTTCCATGTCTTGCCAAACCATTGTCCAAAAACTCTGATAGAAAATTGCATGAAATCCATCTAGCCCAGGTTTCTATGATGGATGCATAGATTTAAGATCTACAAGAACCTCATATCAGGAAAATGGTATGTCCAAATGTTACGAACTACTGTGTGAGAGCTGATTGAACAATGCATCTCGAAAGAATGAACTGTAATCCATTATGGCAGCTTTCGAAGTGAATAAAGCTGTAAAATATTTAATTGTCGCAACTTCAATACCCTGCTAAGATTGATGAGTGATTTCGTCAATATTTGTTATTTGTGCATTCTAATTTTGTTTCTGCCTTTGATTAGCATGGTGATGAAAATACTATGTATTTTTATCACTATTTTGAAGCCAATGAGACCTTGATCTAACCCTCCAAAATTTATGTTCAATTTCTAAGAGATGTTGAAGTTGCATCGCAACACTTTGTTTCTCATTTCCAACAGTGGGATTACTCATTTGTTGTTCCAACTGCTTATGGGTATTATCGACTTGCTTCGGTAGATTTCGAAACTGGATGTTATGCCACCTACAAAGTTGGTCATACATATCACTTAAGGAATCCCTCATTCCTTCAAAATCATACTCCCTCTCCATTCTCTAGCTTTGTTGGACAAGCGTACAAGAGTTTTCTTTGAGCCACCAAGGTTTTGTCCGTCGAGGCTTTAGTAATGATTCACCCCCTACACATCTGGGTGTAGTTTCAAAATCAAACTAAAATGATTAGAAGAGAAAGTATGGTTTGTTTGCACTTGTGCATACTAGAAAAGTCAAAAAACTCCCCATTTGAGAGGCCTCGGTCTTCATTTACTTTTCTACCATTACTCCAAGTGAAAAGTTGTTCTGTGGTTGGGAGCTTTGCCGAAGATAGATCTCGAAGGGCTTCCCGGAAGTCTTGAATCAAACCTACCCGGTGAGAATGTGATGTGTGGTTTATTATATATAAAAATAATATAAATAATACTAAAAATAATAGGAATTCTCAAGATTAAAATATGATTGTCACTAATAAAATAAACTCAACTAGGTAGAGCACCTATCGAAATAGTTTAGTAAATAAGGTCGTATTCAGATTTTAATATTTATAAAATCATTTTCCCCAAGACGTCTATTAAATTCTAGTGTGAAAAATATAATTAAAGCAATTGTGAATATGATTTGAAAGTATGAATCAATCATCAAGTAATCCAACCATATCAAGAATGATAAGATTGAATTCTAATTCCTAGAAAGCAAAGTAAATGAACAATGTAAAGTAGAAGATCAAGCAAGTAATGGAAGGTAGAAACTCATAAGAAATAATAGGAGAAATGAAGGATACAAACTACTAGGGGCAAGATTAATCATGAATTAACTATCATAATCTCACCAATATTCAAGTCTAAAGTAGAGTTTCTTACATATGGATTGTGGCAAGAAGTTCATTGATTTAAGAACACTTGAATGTTGACAAGATCAAATCTCCCATCAATCATCCTCGTTCCGGTCCATCAAAAGGAAATCTAATCGAATCAACTTGTCCCTAATTGTTGTCCTAGTTCCGGTCTAACAATTAGTGTTAATCCGGAACTACAACCTCAAATCAAAGCTCAATACTCAAGATAAAATTCAGATTCAAAGCTATGAATGAAATTGCAAGTCAAATTAATAACACTACAACAATCATCCATGAAAACCATAATTTGCCCAAAGTAATTGTAGAATAATACCAACCATTTCTACCATAAGAAATGTAGAGAGAAGAGTTCCTAGGGTTGGTCTCTAATTACAAGATGAAAATTTTAACAAATAAAAGAAGAAGAGTAACCTCTTCAACCTCCTCTTTGTCAAACTTCTTGTTCTTCTTCAAATCTTCAAGTTGATGGAGTTGATTCCTCTCTTGCAAAACTTCAAGGAAATTCCTTACGATTCGAGGTAACTTCACACAAAGATTCACAAGAGATTCTTGCAACTTACAACAAGTGAAAGAGATCTCAAAGTATAGAAAATAGCAAAGTGTAGATCTAATTCAAAACCCTAAAACAAGAATTACAAAATTACTTTGATAGCATAACCCTTCCAAATACTAGCCAATCTAACCTCTAAGCCAACCTCATCCAACCTCTAAATAATGGTAAAAATCCTAATATTTATAGATAACTGAAACAGGGGTAAAATCGTAATTTTACACAACAGATTCTGGAAATTTAGCTCAACACGGCCGTAGTCCCTTATGCACTACAGGCGTAGTGAAGCAGTTAAGGGCAACGGGCATAGAACAAAAAGGGCAACAGGCGTAAAATAAAAATTACAAAATCATCAACACGGGTGTGTTCATGGCCGTGTTGATGGCCGTACCGCTGAGCCCGTGTTGCTGGGCGTGTTCAGCCTTCCGGTTGGGCGTGTTCAGCACCGAGCGCGTGTTCTTGGGCGTGTTTAGCGCTGTTTTAGGCAATTATTCTCTAAGGGCGCAGAAGACCATCTAGGGGCGTAGCAAGGGTCTTCCAAGGGCGTAGTTGACCTTCTAGGGGCTTAGTATACTTCCAGAAATTACATATTTAGTCCCGAACTTCACTCTTTTGATCAATTAGCCACACGAACTTCCCGAAAACAGAAATATCACAATTAAGTGCACAATTAACATATTTATCTCAATTTACTCTAATAATCCTCAACAATTATGCATAATTACCCTTCCAAAACATTATCAAATTTAGCATTATCACAATACCCCATAACTTAACCTTTGCTTGTCCTCATGCAAATCAAAGAAGGAATTTGAACAGACAAATCATTGAAGAGAAGTGCATAAATGTTTTCTCAAAGAATTCAAACTAACTAGTTTACTTTTCAAAGATCTCATAAATAAAGTGGTTAAGGAATGATTCATCAAGTGTTTTCATGTTTAAGTCAAGAAAAATCAATTTGAACAAATCATTTTCAACTTAAATACAAAAAATGATCATAAAAGCATCCCGAGTGAAGTGTGTGCTCTATCTCAATTAGTGATCCAAATAGCAAATTTCTTCCCGAAGAAAATTACTCAAATAGTGGTTCGGTCGATCGAAAACTTCAACAACGAGACATAATCACAATCAAATCTCAAGAAACAAGCCACTTATTCAAAAGTAAATTTTTATTCAATTTATTCTCTTTTATCCAAGGTTTTTATTGTTTGCTTAACAATATCAACTTTAACTACCCTTGTAACGAGTTCCACTCCGATGACTCCCAGATCCCGGGGACCTTTGGGCACTAGGCATTCAATTCCCATAAGAAGTGGTGCTCAAGTAGCAAAGGATACATGCAAAATAACCTTTTATTCAACAATTTATTCAACGAAAATTAAAAGTGTGGCAAGTATCTCAAAGAATTTTTCAAGTGAAAATTCAAGTCATTTTCATTCCCAAAAGACTTAATACTATTCAAATAAATGTCAAAAAGTAGTCCACTAATCGGAACAACCAACCAAAAATAGCTGTGCCAAAAGAGTTTTTTCAGGATTTTCCTATAATCATGCTCGTACCAAGTATCAACAAGATGAAACAAATCAAATCTCGAGACTTTTAACAATCAACAAATAGTTTATATCATTGGCTAAGCGAATCAAATTCCCACAAAAAGTTCACAAAATAATCTTTTCAAGTAAACTAATCATTTTGAAAAATTCGAAAAATTTAGCAATTTTTTTTAAAAAAAAATATTTGCAAATTGAGATAAAACGAGTACACACCTACCCCACAACTTGAATATTACACTGTCCTCAGTGTAAAAAGCGAATACCCCACAACTTATTTGAAAAATAAATAAGTGCTAGAAAACTATAAATACAAAACGGGAATAAGTGCGAAAAACTAGAAAAATAAAAACAAGAAAATTTTATTTAAAACGGGAAAGTATACTATGAACACAAAAGATAATCATAAAAATCCTAAATAAATCAAATAGTAAATGCCGAGCAAAAACAAATAAAATCATCTAAAAATTGAATAAGTAAAACAAATAAACCCTATCCGGAAAATCCGGGAATAATATAACAAACAGGATAATAAAACCTATACTTGGAACATCCAGTAACTAAGAAAGCGATATAGACAATAAGTGAACGCCAAAAACCAAGTATGACTCGATAAAAGCAGTAAAAGGAAAGCGAAGAAAGACAAATCTTGTTTCCGAGCAAGCATGCTTGGAACTTATTTTGTTCCTTTCTTAGGAGCTTCTTCCTTCTTCAATGACTTTTATAAGGCTCGCTTTGTCCTCCATAACAACCTCATCTTTTGATTTATTCGATGGAATTTTGTTTGGTGTTGTTAGGGAGTAATCATTTTTGCTTGTTCTGAAAATTGTCCGGACAATTGTCCCACTTGCATTTCCAGGTTTTGTAGCGAAGCCTATTTATTCCTGTTTTACCTTCAACAAACAATCAAGAAAGATAGAATAGAACAAAACAAAGAAAGAGAGAAATTACAAGATTAAAAATGTCCTACTACAAACGATCTAGTAAAGAAATTAAAAGATTGAGAAAAACAAGAGAAAGAAATCACATCACCTACAAAACAAGAAAAGAGAGATTAGTAAGGATAAAAGGATGTAAAATATAAGATTATTAAATAATGCTAATCTAATCAAAAATAAGGAAAACAAAATGAATTAAATTAATTGAAAGGAAGAAAGAAGAAAAAGAATGAAAGAATAAAAGAATGATAAATAAGAAAATCCATGCAAATGAATTGAAGAATAATTTAAATATTGCATACAGTAAAAGGAAGCTTAAAAGAGTTAAAAATGGAGGAAGAAGGAAAAAGAAATGAAACTCATGCCAAAAGAATTGAATTTAAAAGAAAAGGAAATGAAATGAAATATAATTGTACGAAGATGGAGGAAAAGAATGAAAAAGAATTAAATAATATGCAAAAAGAAGTTTTAAAAGAAAAGAAAAAGAAATGGAAGAGAAATGAATTGTAGAGCAAACTGGACGAAAATTTTAAAGAAAAGAAATTGAAACAAAAATAATGCATGCTGTCGGGTAGAATAAAAAAAAAACAGAGGAGATTGCATTAGACAGTATGCATGCAGTCGGCTACTGCCGAGAACAGAGGAAAGAGCAGGGGAATTTAAATTTCCAGTTCTGGAATTTTTGAGAACAGAGCAAATACAGAGTTGTACATAGTAAGGCTACTGGAATTTTGTATAAAACAGAGGAATTAGCCATATAGCGACTGGAATTTTCTGCAAAACAGAGGAAATAGCAGCCCACTAGAATTTATACACCAAAAACAGAACACATGTACACTAGAATTAAAATGCACAAAGGAAAATGGCATGCAAAAAGTTATGTACTATACGAGATTGAAATTAAAATGCATTCTAAACACTAAAGCTACTGCCATGGAACTTTTAGAAAACTAAATGCAAACTAAACTATCAAGGAAGACAAACTAATGCATCTACAAACAATTCATGCAAAACCATGCAAAAGAAAGTACAATACAGCCAAGCACTAACCTACTGGAAAATGTAGTACAAACAGAAAAACATCATGCATTTGCTACTGTAAAGTAATTGTAAATCAAAAGGAAAATTTATACATACCTACTGAACTTGCGCTAAATTGGAATTGAAGCATATACTGCATGCATTATTCAATCATGGAAGGTTTACATAACGAAATTTCCAACTATAGCAAATTTAAAATTAGCCATGTGACACATGCAAACTTCCTAAAATATCCATGCAAATGAAATCTATATAAAAGCCATAAAACTCATGAAAATAACAAATCATG
>JAHSUH010000621.1:20000-22500 GCA_025388415.1 Cynanchum wilfordii | reverse complement strand
ACACGTCCCATGGACAGCAACGAAAGAAAGATCTTTTTACATCCGACACAAAACGAAGAAGATCGAAACAAGTCGGCAAAGGCGACTCTCAGTACCAAGGACGTCCAAAAGTGTTGCCGACGGCCCAAGCAGCCAAGCGCAACATCATCGGGCATTTCGATGGAACAAGACGCCCATGTCGACCACTTCCGAATGGGAGAAAATCGAGTTTTGAATGCCAACGAGTGAGGGAACTTATTGGCCAAGAAGAAAGAAATGGAGCATCATGTGCCGGAAACATGTCGGACGGGACAACCTGGGCCACAAGGCACCGAGGGTCACGTCGTCCGGCAAGCGAATGAGGAGACACGTACATGGACATCAACGAAAGAAAGATTTTCTATATCAGACAAAACGAAGAAGACCGGAACAAGACAGCAACGACGCCTCTGAGTGCCAAAAGACGCGTCGACGCGCCGCTGGCGGCGCCTTGACATTGTCAGGCATTTTGAATGGCACAAGATGTCAAAGGAGAGCAAGAATCACTTTCGAATCCAGGAATAATAGATCCCATCTTTCAAAGAATAGACAGACTAGGTAGAAGGCACCAACGGCGAATCCCGTTCCGAAAAATCGTTCCAAAACTATGTTGCCGCGCGCGGAGGGACCGCGCGCGACAACCTCTTGCATGTGCGATGTTATCGGTCATTTAAATGGGACATTAGACTGCACTTGCTGAGCTGCACTCGCCGCCGAGCCGGCTCGGCAGCTCGACTGCCCGCCAGGGCCGCGGCAGCCTCTCAAACTCTTCCCTATAGATGTCCCGGCAACTTTTTCCCTAGTAAGAGCAATAGATACTCATTTTCCGAGGCGGTGGGAAAACTTTTTCGAATTTTTTTCTCACTACCAAGATTTTTTCTTGGGCTGAAAATTCAGGGATTGTGCCCGTGAAGTGTAGAATGCGTAGAATTTTTCTTCTGAATTTTCGGCTCAAAGAATGCCACGGCGAAAACCCGTGCAGGAACCATGTCAGACGGTGCGCGTGGCGCCTGAACCGCGGCCGCCACATCGTCGGGCAAGAACATGGCACAAGTCGTCCATGGCGAGAACTTATGATTGGGGGGACGGACAATCGGTTTAGACAGCGACGAGAGAAGGAACTTTGCCGAACAGGGAAAGAATAGGAGAATCCTGTGAAAGAAACTTGTCGGACGGGACAACCTGGCGCAAGGCAACGAGGGTCACGTCGTCGGCAAGCGAATGAGGACACGTCCATGGACAGCAACGAAAGAAAGATCTTTTTCATCCGACACAAAACGAAGAAGACCGGAACAAGTCGGCAAAGGAGACTATCGGTACAAAGGACGTCCAAAAGTGTTGCTGACGGCCCAAGCAGCCAAGCGCAACATCATCGGGCATTTCGATGGAACAAGACGCCCATGTCGAGCACTTCCGAATGGGAGAAAATCGAGTTTTGAATGCCAACGAGTGAGGGGAACTTATGGGCCGAAGAAGAAAGAAATGGAGCATCATGTGCCAGGAAACATGTCGGACGGGACAACCCTGGGCCACAAGGCACCGAGGGTCACGTCGTCCGGCAAGCGAATGAGGAGACACGTCCATGGACATCAACGAAAGAAAGATTTTCTATATCAGACAAAACGAAGAAGACCGGAACAAGACAGCAACGACGCCTCTGAGTGCCAAAGACACGTCTGACGCTGCCGCTGGCAGCGCCCAACATTGTCAGGCATTTGGAATGGCACAAGATGTCAAAGGAGAGCAAGAATCACTTTCGGAATCCAGGAATAATAGATCCCATCTTTCAAAGAATAGACAGAGTAGGTAGAAGGCACCAACGGCGAATCCCGTTCCGAAAAATCGTTCCAAAACTATGTTGCCGCGCGCAGGGGGGACCGCGCGCGACAACTCCTTGCATGTGCGACGTTATCGGGTCATTTAAATGGGACATTAGACAGCACTTGTTACTGAGCCAAAGCTCGCCTCGGACTGCCCGTGTGCCGCGGCAGCCTGCGCTCGTGACCCGCCAGCGCCGGGCCGAAGCCCTCTCAAACTCTTCCCCCTATAGATGTCCTGGCAACTTTTTCCCTTGTAAGAGCAATAGATACTGATTTTCCGAGGCGGTGGGAAAACTTTGTCGAATTTTTTCTCTTCCCCAGATTTTATCTTGGGCTGAAAATTTACAGGATTGTTGCCCGTGAAGTGTAGAATGCGTAGAATTTTTCTTCTGAATTTTTCGGAATCAAAAGTTTTTTTTTTTTTTTCACCATGGCACCCGCCCGCGCACATGGTGGCACCTGTCCGCGCACATGGTGACACGGTTCCGCGCACAGGGATGAGCAACATGACACACATGGCCGAGCTACGGGGCACACGTCTACACACATCGGCGGGCACCATCCCGCACATTGACGGGCATCAAAGCATACGGATGAGCACCACCCGACACTCAACCGCGCACACGGTCGACCACGACGGCACACAGGGTGGCACCCGCCCG
>JAHSUH010000621.1:5000-15000 GCA_025388415.1 Cynanchum wilfordii | reverse complement strand
GCCGAAGCCCCTCAAACTCTTCCCCCCTATAGATGTCCTGGCAACTTTTTCCCTAATAAGAGCAATAGATACTCATTTTCCGAGGCGGTGGGAAAACTTTTTCGAATTTTTTTTCTCACTACCAAGAATTTATCTTGGGCTGAAAATTTACAGGATTGTTGCCCGTGAAGTGTAGAATGCGTAGAATTTTTCTTCTGAATTTTTCGGGCTCAAAGAATGCCACGGCGAAACCCGTGCAGGAACCATGTCAGACGGTGCGGCGTGGCGCCTAAGCCGCCGTGCCGCCACATCGTCGGGCAAGAACATGGCACAAGTCGTCCATGGCGAGAACTTATGATTGGGAGACAATCGAGTTTAGACAGCGAACGAGAGAAGGAACTTTGCCGAACAGGGAAAGAATAGGAGAATCCTGTGAAAGAAACTTGTCGGACGGGACAACCTAGCGCGCAAGGCAACGAGGGTCACGTCGTCCGGCAAGCGAATGAGGAGACACGTCCATGGACAGCAACGAAAGAAAGATCTTTTACATCCGACACAAAACGAAGAAGACCGGAACAAGTCGGCAAAGGAGACTATCAGTACAAAGGACGTCCAAAAGTGTTGCTGACGGCCCAAGCAGCCAAGCGCAACATCATCGGGCATTTCGATGGAACAAGACGCCCATGTCGAGCACTTCTGAATGGGAGAAAATCGAGTTTTGAATGCCAACGAGTGAGGGAACTTATGGGCCGAAGAAGAAAGAAATGGAGCATCATGTGCCAGAAACATGTCGGACGGGACAACCTGGGCCACAAGGCACCGAGGGTCACGTCGTCCGGCAAGCGAATGAGGAGACACGTCCATGGACATCAACGAAAGAAAGATTTTCTATATCAGACAAAACGAAGAAGACCGGAACAAGACAGCAACGACGCCTCTGAGTGCCAAAGACACGTCTGACGCTGCCGCTGGCAGCGCCCAACATTGTCAGGCATTTGGAATGGCACAAGATGTCAAAGGAGAGCAAGAATCACTTTCGGAATCCAGGAATAATAGATCCCATCTTTCAAAGAATAGACAGAGTAGGTAGAAGGCACCAACGGCGAATCCCGTTCCGAAAAATCGTTCCAAAACTATGTTGCCGCGCGCAGGGGGGACCGCGCGCGACAACTCCTTGCATGTGCGACGTTATCGGGTCATTTAAATGGGACATTAGACAGCACTTGTTACTGAGCCAAAGCTCGCCTCGGACTGCCCGTGTGCCGCGGCAGCCTGCGCTCGTGACCCGCCAGCGCCGGGCCGAAGCCCCTCAAACTCTTCCCCCCTATAGATGTCCTGGCAACTTTTTCCCTTGTAAGAGCAATAGATACTGATTTTCCGAGGCGGTGGGAAAACTTTGTCGAATTTTTTCTCTCTTCCCAGATTTTATCTTGGCCTGAAAATTTACAGGATTGTTGCCCGTGAAGTGTAGAATGCGTAGAATTTTTCTTCTGAATTTTTCGGATCAAAAGTTTTTTTTTTTTTTTTGGCACCCACATGGTGGCACCCGTCCGCGCACATGGTGACACCGGTTCCGCGCACACGGACAGGATGAGCAACATGACACACATGGCCGAGCTACGGGGCACACGTCTACACACATCGGCGGGCACCATCCCGCACATTGACGGGCATCAAAGCATACGGATGAGCACCACCCGACACTCAACCGCGCACACGATCGACCACGACGGCACACATGGTGGCACCCGCCCGGGCACATGGTGGCACCTGTCCGCGCACATGGTGACACGGTTGTGCGCACAGGGATGAGCAACATGACACACATGGCCGAGCTACGGGGCACACGTCTACACACATCGGCGGGCACCATCCCGCACATTGACGGGCATCAAAGCATACGGATGAGCACCACCCGACACGCAACAGCGCACACGGTCGACCACCACGGCACACACGAAGGGCCCTATGTCGCGCTTTGTCGAACAGAGACGAGCACCATCGCGGGACACGTCTGCTCAAATCGGGGACGGAACATCGCGCGTTTCTAGCCCGACTTTCGAAAACCGACCGGGCGGAACCTGGTCGGGCACGGCGACTGTGCGACGTTACGCACCGCATCCTGTGGGCCGCTCTCGTTTCATTTAAATGGGACATTAGACAGCACTTGTTACCGAGCCAAAGCTCGCCTCGGACTGCCCTTGTGTCGCGGCAGCCTGCGCTCTTGCCCAGCCAGCGCTCGGCCGAAGCCCCAAAACGGCCCCCCCTATAGATGTCCTGGCAACTTTTTCCCTTGTCAGAGCAATAGATACTGATTTTCCGAGGCGGTGGGAAAACTTTGTCGAATTTTTTTCTCTCTTCCCAGATTTTATCTTGGCCTGAAAATTTACAGGATTGTTGCCCGTGAAGTGTAGAATGCGTAGAATTTTTCTTCTGAATTTTTCGGAATCAAAAGTTTTTTTTTTTTTTCACCATGGCACCCGCCCGCGCACATGGTGGCACCTGTCCGCGCACATGGTGACACGGTTCCGCGCACAGGGATGAGCAACATGACACACATGGCCGAGCTACGGGGCACACGTCTACACACATCGGCGGGCACCATCCCGCACATTGACGGGCATCAAAGCATACGGATGAGCACCACCCGACACTCAACCGCGCACACGATCGACCACGACGGCACACATGGTGGCACCCGCCCGGGCACATGGTGGCACCTGTCCGCGCACATGGTGACACGGTTGTGCGCACAGGGATGAGCAACATGACACACATGGCCGAGCTACGGGGCACACGTCTACACACATCGGCGGGCACCATCCCGCACATTGACGGGCATCAAAGCATACGGATGAGCACCACCCGACACGCAACAGCGCACACGGTCGACCACCACGGCACACACGAAGGGCCCTATGTCGCGCTTTGTCGAACAGAGACGAGCACCATCGCGGGACACGTCTGCTCAAATCGGGGACGGAACATCGCGCGTTTCTAGCCCGACTTTCGAAAACCGACCGGGCGGAACCTGGTCGGGCACGGCGACTGTGCGACGTTACGCACCGCATCCTGTGGGCCGCCCTCGTTTCATTTAAATGGGACATTAGACAGCACTTGTTACCGAGCCAAAGCTCGCCTCGGACTGCCCTTGTGTCGCGGCAGCCTGCGCTCTTGCCCAGCCAGCGCTCGGCCGAAGCCCCTCAAACGACTCCCCCCTATAGATGTCCTGGCAACTTTTTCCCTTGTCAGAGCAATAGATACTGATTTTCCGAGGCGGTGGGAAAACTTTGTCGAATTTTTTCTCTCTTCCCAGATTTTATCTTGGCCTGAAAATTTACAGGATTGTTGCCCGTGAAGTGTAGAATGCGTAGAATTTTTCTTCTGAATTTTTCGGGAATCAAAAGTTTTTTTTTTTTCCACATGGCACCCGCCCGCGCACATGGTGGCACCTGTCCGCGCACATGGTGACACGGTTCCGCGCACAGGGATGAGCAACATGACACACATGGCCGAGCTACGGGGCACACGTCTACACACATCGGCGGGCACCATCCCGCACATTGACGGGCATCAAAGCATACGGATGAGCACCACCCGACACTCAACCGCGCACACGATCGACCACGACGGCACACATGGTGGCACCCGCCCGGGCACATGGTGGCACCTGTCCGCGCACATGGTGACACGGTTGTGCGCACAGGGATGAGCAACATGACACACATGGCCGAGCTACGGGGCACACGTCTACACACATCGGCGGGCACCATCCCGCACATTGACGGGCATCAAAGCATACGGATGAGCACCACCCGACACGCAACAGCGCACACGGTCGACCACCACGGCACACACGAAGGGCCCTATGTCGCGCTTTGTCGAACAGAGACGAGCACCATCGCGGGACACGTCTGCTCAAATCGGGGACGGAACATCGCGCGTTTCTAGCCCGACTTTCGAAAACCGACCGGGCGGAACCTGGTCGGGCACGGCGACTGTGCGACGTTACGCACCGCATCCTGTGGGCCGCTCTCGTTTCATTTAAATGGGACATTAGACAGCACTTGTTACCGAGCCAAAGCTCGCCTCGGACTGCCCTTGTGTCGCGGCAGCCTGCGCTCTTGCCCAGCCAGCGCTCGGCCGAAGCCCCTCAAACGACTCCCCCCTATAGATGTCCTGGCAACTTTTTCCCCTTGTCAGAGCAATAGATACTGATTTTCCGAGGCGGTGGGAAAACTTTGTCGAATTTTTTCTCTCTTCCCAGATTTTATCTTGGCCTGAAAATTTACAGGATTGTTGCCCGTGAAGTGTAGAATGCGTAGAATTTTTCTTCTGAATTTTTCGGAATCAAAAGTTTTTTTTTTTCACCATGGCACCCGCCCGCGCACATGGTGGCACCTGTCCGCGCACATGGTGACACGGTTCCGCGCACAGGGATGAGCAACATGACACACATGGCCGAGCTACGGGGCACACGTCTACACACATCGGCGGGCACCATCCCGCACATTGACGGGCATCAAAGCATACGGATGAGCACCACCCGACACTCAACCGCGCACACGATCGACCACGACGGCACACATGGTGGCACCCGCCCGGGCACATGGTGGCACCTGTCCGCGCACATGGTGACACGGTTGTGCGCACAGGGATGAGCAACATGACACACATGGCCGAGCTACGGGGCACACGTCTACACACATCGGCGGGCACCATCCCGCACATTGACGGGCATCAAAGCATACGGATGAGCACCACCCGACACGCAACAGCGCACACGGTCGACCACCACGGCACACACGAAGGGCCCTATGTCGCGCTTTGTCGAACAGAGACGAGCACCATCGCGGGACACGTCTGCTCAAATCGGGGACGGAACATCGCGCGTTTCTAGCCCGACTTTCGAAAACCGACCGGGCGGAACCTGGTCGGGCACGGCGACTGTGCGACGTTACGCACCGCATCCTGTGGGCCGCTCTCGTTTCATTTAAATGGGACATTAGACAGCACTTGTTACCGAGCCAAAGCTCGCCTCGGACTGCCCTTGTGTCGCGGCAGCCTGCGCTCTTGCCCAGCCAGCGCTCGGCCGAAGCCCCTCAAACGACTCCCCCCTATAGATGTCCTGGCAACTTTTTCCCTTGTCAGAGCAATAGATACTGATTTTCCGAGGCGGTGGGAAAACTTTGTCGAATTTTTTTCTCTTCCCAGATTTTATCTTGGCCTGAAAATTTACAGGATTGTTGCCCGTGAAGTGTAGAATGCGTAGAATTTTTCTTCTGAATTTTTCGGAATCAAAATTTTTTTTTTTTCACCATGGCACCCGCCCGCGCACATGGTGGCACCTGTCCGCGCACATGGTGACACGGTTCCGCGCACAGGGATGAGCAACATGACACACATGGCCGAGCTACGGGGCACACGTCTACACACATCGGCGGGCACCATCCCGCACATTGACGGGCATCAAAGCATACGGATGAGCACCACCCGACACTCAACCGCGCACACGATCGACCACGACGGCACACATGGTGGCACCCGCCCGGGCACATGGTGGCACCTGTCCGCGCACATGGTGACACGGTTGTGCGCACAGGGATGAGCAACATGACACACATGGCCGAGCTACGGGGCGACACGTCTACACACATCGGCGGGCACCATCCCGCACATTGACGGGCATCAAAGCATACGGATGAGCACCACCCGACACGCAACAGCGCACACGGTCGACCACCACGGCACACACGAAGGGCCCTATGTCGCGCTTTGTCGAACAGAGACGAGCACCATCGCGGGACACGTCTGCTCAAATCGGGGACGGAACATCGCGCGTTTCTAGCCCGACTTTCGAAAACCGACCGGGCGGAACCTGGTCGGGCACGGCGACTGTGCGACGTTACGCACCGCATCCTGTGGGCCGCTCTCGTTTCATTTAAATGGGACATTAGACAGCACTTGTTACCGAGCCAAAGCTCGCCTCGGACTGCCCTTGTGTCGCGGCAGCCTGCGCTCTTGCCCAGCCAGCGCTCGGCCGAAGCCCCTCAAACGACTCCCCCTATAGATGTCCTGGCAACTTTTTCCCTTGTCAGAGCAATAGATACTGATTTTCCGAGGCGGTGGGAAAACTTTGTCGAATTTTTTTCTCTCTTCCCAGATTTTATCTTGGCCTGAAAATTTACAGGATTGTTGCCCGTGAAGTGTAGAATGCGTAGAATTTTTCTTCTGAATTTTCGGAATCAAAGTTTTTTTTTTTTTCACCATGGCACCCGCCCGCGCACATGGTGGCACCTGTCCGCGCACATGGTGACACGGTTCCGCGCACAGGGATGAGCAACATGACACACATGGCCGAGCTACGGGGCACACGTCTACACACATCGGCGGGCACCATCCCGCACATTGACGGGCATCAAAGCATACGGATGAGCACCACCCGACACTCAACCGCGCACACGATCGACCACGACGGCACACATGGTGGCACCCGCCCGGGCACATGGTGGCACCTGTCCGCGCACATGGTGACACGGTTGTGCGCACAGGGATGAGCAACATGACACACATGGCCGAGCTACGGGGCACACGTCTACACACATCGGCGGGCACCATCCCGCACATTGACGGGCATCAAAGCATACGGATGAGCACCACCCGACACGCAACAGCGCACACGGTCGACCACCACGGCACACACGAAGGGCCCTATGTCGCGCTTTGTTCGAACAGAGACGAGCACCATCGCGGGACACGTCTGCTCAAATCGGGGGACGGAACATCGCGCGTTTCTAGCCCGACTTTCGAAAACCCGACCGGGCGGAACCTGGTCGGGCACGGCGACTGTGCGACGTTACGCACCGCATCCTGTGGGCCGCTCTCGTTTCATTTAAATGGGACATTAGACAGCACTTGTTACCGAGCCAAAGCTCGCCTCGGACTGCCCTTGTGTCGCGGCAGCCTGCGCTCTTGCCCAGCCAGCGCTCGGCCGAAGCCCCTCAAACGACTCCCCCCTATAGATGTCCTGGCAACTTTTTCCCCTTGTCAGAGCAATAGATACTGATTTTCCGAGGCGGTGGGAAAACTTTGTCGAATTTTTTTCTCTCTTCCCAGATTTTATCTTGGCCTGAAAATTTACAGGATTGTTGCCCGTGAAGTGTAGAATGCGTAGAATTTTTCTTCTGAATTTTTCGGAATCAAAAGTTTTTTTTTTTTTGGCTGGCCCGCCCGCGCACATGGTGGCACCTGTCCGCGCACATGGTGACACGGTTCCGCGCACAGGGATGAGCAACATGACACACATGGCCGAGCTACGGGGCACACGTCTACACACATCGGCGGGCACCATCCCGCACATTGACGGGCATCAAAGCATACGGATGAGCACCACCCGACACTCAACCGCGCACACGATCGACCACGACGGCACACATGGTGGCACCCGCCCGGGCACATGGTGGCACCTGTCCGCGCACATGGTGACACGGTTGTGCGCACAGGGATGAGCAACATGACACACATGGCCGAGCTACGGGGCACACGTCTACACACATCGGCGGGCACCATCCCGCACATTGACGGGCATCAAAGCATACGGATGAGCACCACCCGACACGCAACAGCGCACACGGTCGACCACCACGGCACACACGAAGGGCCCTATGTACGCGCTTTGTCGAACAGAGACGAGCACCATCGCGGGACACGTCTGCTCAAATCGGGGACGGAACATCGCGCGTTTCTAGCCCGACTTTCGAAAACCGACCGGGCGGAACCTGGTCGGGCACGGCGACTGTGCGACGTTACGCACCGCATCCTGTGGGCCGCTCTCGTTTCATTTAAATGGGACATTAGACAGCACTTGTTACCGAGCCAAAGCTCGCCTCGGACTGCCCTTGTGTCGCGGCAGCCTGCGCTCTTGCCCAGCCAGCGCTCGGCCGAAGCCCCTCAAACGACTCCCCCCCTATAGATGTCCTGGCAACTTTTTCCCTTGTCAGAGCAATAGATACTGATTTTCCGAGGCGGTGGGAAAACTTTGTCGAATTTTTTTCTCTCTTCCCAGATTTTATCTTGGCCTGAAAATTTACAGGATTGTTGCCCGTGAAGTGTAGAATGCGTAGAATTTTTTTTCTGAATTTTTCGGGAATCAAAAGTTTTTTTTTTTTACCATGGCACCCGCCCGCGCACATGGTGGCACCTGTCCGCGCACATGGTGACACGGTTCCGCGCACAGGGATGAGCAACATGACACACATGGCCGAGCTACGGGGCACACGTCTACACACATCGGCGGGCACCATCCCGCACATTGACGGGCATCAAAGCATACGGATGAGCACCACCCGACACTCAACCGCGCACACGATCGACCACGACGGCACACATGGTGGCACCCGCCCGGGCACATGGTGGCACCTGTCCGCGCACATGGTGACACGGTTGTGCGCACAGGGATGAGCAACATGACACACATGGCCGAGCTACGGGGCACACGTCTACACACATCGGCGGGCACCATCCCGCACATTGACGGGCATCAAAGCATACGGATGAGCACCACCCGACACGCAACAGCGCACACGGTCGACCACCACGGCACACACGAAGGGCCCTATGTCGCGCTTTGTCGAACAGAGACGAGCACCATCGCGGGACACGTCTGCTCAAATCGGGGACGGAACATCGCGCGTTTCTAGCCCGACTTTCGAAAACCGACCGGGCGGAACCTGGTCGGGCACGGCGACTGTGCGACGTTACGCACCGCATCCTGTGGGCCGCTCTCGTTTCATTTAAATGGGACATTAGACAGCACTTGTTACCGAGCCAAAGCTCGCCTCGGACTGCCCTTGTGTCGCGGCAGCCTGCGCTCTTGCCCAGCCAGCGCTCGGCCGAAGCCCCTCAAACGACTCCCCCCTATAGATGTCCTGGCAACTTTTTCCCTTGTCAGAGCAATAGATACTGATTTTCCGAGGCGGTGGGAAAACTTTGTCGAATTTTTTCTCTCTTCCCAGATTTTATCTTGGCCTGAAAATTTACAGGATTGTTGCCCGTGAAGTGTAGAATGCGTAGAATTTTTCTTCTGAATTTTTCGGAATCAAAAGTTTTTTTTTTTCACCATGGCACCCGCCCGCGCACATGGTGGCACCTGTCCGCGCACATGGTGACACGGTTCCGCGCACAGGGATGAGCAACATGACACACATGGCCGAGCTACGGGGCACACGTCTACACACATCGGCGGGCACCATCCCGCACATTGACGGGCATCAAAGCATACGGATGAGCACCACCCGACACTCAACCGCGCACACGATCGACCACGACGGCACACATGGTGGCACCCGCCCGGGCACATGGTGGCACCTGTCCGCGCACATGGTGACACGGTTGTGCGCACAGGGATGAGCAACATGACACACATGGCCGAGCTACGGGGCACACGTCTACACACATCGGCGGGCACCATCCCGCACATTGACGGGCATCAAAGCATACGGATGAGCACCACCCGACACGCAACAGCGCACACGGTCGACCACCACGGCACACACGAAGGGCCCTATGTCGCGCTTTGTCGAACAGAGACGAGCACCATCGCGGGACACGTCTGCTCAAATCGGGGACGGAACATCGCGCGTTTCTAGCCCGACTTTCGAAAACCGACCGGGCGGAACCTGGTCGGGCACGGCGACTGTGCGACGTTACGCACCGCATCCTGTGGGCCGCCCTCGTTTCATTTAAATGGGACATTAGACAGCACTTGTTACCGAGCCAAAGCTCGCCTCGGACTGCCCTTGTGTCGCGGCAGCCTGCGCTCTTGCCCAGCCAGCGCTCGGCCGAAGCCCCTCAAACGACTCCCCCCCTATAGATGTCCTGGCAACTTTTTCCCTTGTCAGAGCAATAGATACTGATTTTCCGAGGCGGTGGGAAAACTTTGTCGAATTTTTTTTCTCTTCCCAGATTTTATCTTGGCCTGAAAATTTACAGGATTGTTGCCCGTGAAGTGTAGAATGCGTAG
>JAHSUH010000620.1:0-22843 GCA_025388415.1 Cynanchum wilfordii | reverse complement strand
AATAAAATTAGTACACACTTTTAAGTCTAGTGGATGAGAAGAATACTTGTACCCTTATTCTCAAATAGTCCTTGTTATCTGCTGAATTTTTTCAAGAAATAGCAGATGCAACAAGGAAATTTGAGGGATTAGCTAGAAGTATAGGATTGAGAAGGGTTGCACCATTGGATTCTCTAAAGAAATGCTGCATTTAGAATAATCAGAAGAATATGTCAGTTAGTCCAAAATTTGGTGATAGCAGCAAGAGAATTCTACTTTACCTCCTCTCAATGCTGCTAATAGACTACACATACAATCATCGTTACCGGTCACAGCATATTCACTTACAAAGGCCTGCATATTATCCAATAGAATTTAGGATAAATCCTTCTGAATTAACTTAAACATATATATGCAAGAGCTATGACAAAAATTGAAATTTCTTGACAGCAGAATGATGGGTTTTTTTTTTTGGCAGAAACTGCAGTGCTCTATTTCCCGGGTATGAACAGTTACTGGTCACTGCCTTTTGCGGTCTTTTGCGCACGCCGGAAAATCAAGCTCCCCCAACCCCTGGTTTCTAGCTTGCTTAAAGTCCTTTATGAAAAAGGATCCCCTTTCAATCCTTTTTAAAAAGTCCCCCAATAAAGAAACAAAAGCAACAACTACAGAAAACAGAGAGAACAGGGGATGATCATTTTTCTCATTCAAAAACATAAACATGGAGCTCTAACATGTCAAAAATTATCCATAAGTCTAGCAGAAGTTCAAACACAAAGAATTGCAAGTTCACCAAAATCTCTCTTATATTTAATATATTTCAGAAATAAAAATTATCAATAGATAAATAAAACAAAAAATTATCTATACCTAAGTACTCAGCAAGATGATAAATCCTGACCTCAAGAGAAGGTGACAATCCAAATTATATCAGTGTATCAGTTCAATGGGTATATTAGCAAAATATACCCATACCTTAGCAGCTTCAACCTGTTTCTTTTGCTTTATCTTCATCGCCAACAACCTCAGTTAAGCTCTGACCTGTAGCTGGTTACACATGCATACAGGATGATTGGTGAACTGCTTGCTTGATCTTTTTGTTGAATTTCTTGATCTCTTGCAATTGTGTTTTTATACCTGAATGGCCATTGGTGAAAATATAGAAAGGAACAAAATATAGAAAGACTAAAAAAAAGACAAAAAAGAAGCATCACCCAAAACTGTAACTGCATCTTAAGCAACACCTGTAGAAGGAAAACAGTGAGAAAAATTCGCATCAATCATCAATTAAGAAATTGTATTACCTGCAACCAAGAAATTCTCTTAACATCTAGGGAATTAAACATAATAATTATAAAAATTTATGACTTATCTTGAATATTGATATGCTAATAGATGAACTGCTTACAAAAGAATGTAAAGAACTGGCTGAAAATTTCTGGTTCAGTGCCTAAGAGAATGAAGGGGCACAAAAAATGTAAGGAAAAAGATAATGTTAAAAGACAAAGAAAGAATCAAAGGAGAAAATATTAAAAATTAATAATAAGCAAGAGCTCAAGAAAGGTATGAGAAGTAAAGCTAAAAAAATGCAAAGGAAACAATGAATAGACAAAAATAGCTAAAAGAAGGTTTGACAACAAAATCAAGGATCAAACCTTTGCATAATAAATAGAAAAAATTAGACAACATTAATTATCACTTTTAAGTAAACTTAAAGATTTAGAACCTTGATGAATGTTCCACATGAATCCCTCCCATCAGTGTTCAAATTGTTCCCAAAGGCCAAAAATTTTAGTCTTATCAAAAAAATAAAATGGAAGAACTATTGAAGGAAATCTATATGTTGAAACTAATAGAGAGAGGTACAATTTAATAACTTAACATCATGCTTCTGAAATCTGAATGGTGCTCTAAATTTATCTAATGGCATGTTTGGCTCCAGTCGTCTAACATCTTTAAACAATGCTAGTCTAGGAATTAAACACATTTCACAAATATATTTTCTGGAAAATAAACCTTACCAAGAATTTATGGAATCATCAAACACAAATAAAAGAACATAAAAGTTTAAAAAGGAGACAAAAAAGTTGCAAATATTTTGGTTTCTGCAGTCTTAGCAGGTTTGTGAGGATCTTGCATATTGTTTCTATTATCACAGTTCACAGAGAGAAAAATATATTTTGCACTTCTAAATTGAAACAACGTATTTATCATTTTCAACGTATAAAAACTTTTGAACAAAAATAAATACAATCAGAGTAAAAAGTAAAAACACGCTCAGTTTCAAATTTTTGAATCGGAAGAATATTTGCAAATTAGTCTACTACCCACGGGCAATCAGAAACAAGAAATTTGAATTCACAGAATTACAATTATTGATAAGAAACCAAGAAATCGGTGCCAAGAATACAAGAATGCAAGAAACCAGTACCAAGAATCCAACAAACCAGAAAACAAAAGACAGTGAAAAGAAAGTAAAAAACAAAGCAAACAAACCGAGAAACAAGAAATCATTGCCAAGAATCCAAGAAACCAGAAAACAAAAGAAATCAAAAAAATGTCAAAAACCAAAAAAACCTAAAAACAGTGTCAAGAAACCAAAGAATCCAGACTTACATTTTCCTGAGATTTTTTTTTTCGTTCAAGAAACTGTCTGATGGATGACCATCATGATTAGCAGGAGCAAGGAGGACACAAGAAGAATAAGAAAAACACCTGCAAATCAAGAACTAGAGTTAAAGAACAAAGAGGGGAAAAAAACCCTAATTAATCATAATCAAGAATTCAATTTAAAGAAATAAAGATCAAAAGAAACAGCAAAAGAAAAAAAAAAAAACGAAGAATATAAGAGATTAAAGAACTACAGCAGAAAACAAACCTTCTTCTAAGATTAAACAAGAAGAACTGTCGGGTCGCGCCATGTAGTTGGAAGAATTGACCAGAGAAACCAGAAAACAAAAGATGCCAAAAACCCAAAAAACCTAAAAACAGTGTCAAGAAATCAAAGAATCTAAACTTACATTTTCCTGAGATTTTTTTTTTCGTTCAAGAAACTGTTTTACGGATGACCATCATGATTAGCAGGAGCAAGGAGGACACAAGAAGAATTAAAAAACTCCTGTAGTATTTGGAAGAATTGACCATCAATTCTTCTGTAGTTGGAAGAATTGACCCGAAAAACATTCAACAAGAGAGGGAAAAGTCGATCGAGAGAGAGAGAAAGAAGGAAATTGAGTATTGATTGGATGGGTTTTTGATGATTCTGATGAAATGAATGAGAGAGTTCTGTTCTCTCTCTCTCTCTATATTATATATATATATATATATATATATATATAAGAGAGCCGTTGTTGAGAACTTTGTAGAGAGCCGTTGTCTTTTCACCGCCTCTTTTGGGAAAAAGCAAAAAAAAAATTTCATTCTCACACACTTTGACTTTTGTTTACTACAAATTAAGAAGAATAATTTATGAGTTTGGTCTCAAATAAAAATTTATTTTTGTCAAGTTTAGTCTTAAAATATTTTTTTTAATTTTTAAAGTCTCAAACTTTTTTATTAGAGAAAAATAAGGTCCTTAGTGATGGATTCTGTCAAAAAATTTAAAAATTTAACGACTTACCTTTTTTAGTTAATTAAATAAAAGGTAGAAATGTAATAGAATGAAAAAAAAATGACTTATACCGGAGCGAAGAGAAGCCACAAAAGACTTATACCGGAGCTAGGCCTCGTCAGAGCCCCACCACCAATATCAAAATGACTCTAAGCAGTAGTAGTAGATGTAGAAGAATCATGCAACAAATCTCTGTTCGCATCATGATGTCCGTTACTACTCAAATTACTAGCCTGGATGATTCGAAGTTGAATTAAGATTTGGCGGTGCCCAAAGTGACAGACTACAAAGCTCATCATTCATGGAGGAAAGAATTTGAAAAGCGGCTTCTATTGTGTCTTCTAAATGCCTCCGGCCTTCCATAGCTAGTTCTTGAAGAGATTTTGCATGAGCTATTGGGACAACGTTGCTACCACCAAGGCCACCACCAGTATTTCCGGTCTTGTCTTCCATTGATTCGATTTTTCTGGCGGTGAGAATTTTGAAATTATTTTATTAGTAATATTTGTAATGTATTGACCTTTTTACCCTTTTATAATTAATCAAATTGTTAAGTTTTTAAGTTTTTTGACAGAATCTGTCAACTAGGACTTTATTTTTTCTCTAATAAAAAAATTTGAGACTTTAAAAGTTAAAAAATATATTTTGGGGCTGACTTTTCAAAAGTAAATTTTTTTGGGATCAAACTCACTAATTATTCAATTAAGAAAGTGTAGGGATAAATTTTACCACTTCAATACTTGAGCTTGTAGAGATAGCACTCAGTTGGGCCTTTTCAGTGGCCCAAACTAATGGGATTTTTTTTTCCTTCTAATTAATTCCTACCAAAAAAAAAAAAAAAAAAAAAACTTTTTGATAAAGACATGTATCCTGGTTGAATCCTACATTATATGAAGTCACCTTTATACAATCTACATTTATATTAATCCATATTCAAGTCAAATTGGTCTCTTATTATAAGAAGTTTTATCTTCAAATTTTAAACAATTGCATGCATGAGTTAGAGGGTTTGAATTCATACTAATCTCTATTCGAGTTAGGTCAGTCCTTACAAGAAAAAGCTTTGACTCCAAATTTTAAACAGTTGCATATATGAGTCACAAATCGATATGGGTTGCTTGTTTTCTTTTTTAATACTATTCAGAATTATCACGAATCGATATTTTTCCATTTCTAAGGATTGTGTAACCATACATAAGTTTTTGTTTCATTTGTTATTATATAGAGGTTTTCTGAAAATAGGTATATTTTTAACCAATCAATTTCTCTATTAAAAAAAAAAAAAGTTAGAAATTTTTTAAAGAGAATCATCAATAACTTAACCGATATAAATAATAAAGATGAAGAACAATATAATATATAATTTTTTTTTCTTTCTTATTTGAACAAATTATAATCATCATCGGCTAACGTGAGTTTTGACGCGGGAAAATAAGGTTCATATATAATTGAATGTCCTTAGCGTACTAATCGTCCCCTTAATCCTCTCTCTATATTCTCCTATTAAACTGCTCCATCTTTCAATCTCAAGGGCCAATTTCTTCCGCAAGTATTTGCGGTTGAATAATGTATATATAGAGAGAGAGAGAGCACCGATAATATTCTCTCCGATAGGTGGGTATACTGTAGAAGAATTGATGAAAAATGGCAAGAGGTTTCCTTCCGCTACTATGCATGTTGATCTGTGTGCGCAGTCCGGTGGCGTCAGGTTCTGAGCGCAAGAGAGAGAAATCGGGGGCGGCAGGAGGTAGTGGTATTGAGGCGTTGTGCAAAAACACCATTGACGACCAATACTGATTAACTCTGCTAAAGCCATTAGTGATCCCGTCGACGAATTTCAGTTCAATAAAATGGAACATAGTTGTGCTCTCGAAAGCCATGTCAAAAGCCAGGATTGCTCGAGAGTTCATGACAAGGCTAGCCAATGTCCCTAACCCGGATTTCAAATTCCATTCAACCTTGAAAGAGCGCCTCGATGATCCGGGCATGAGCGTCAAAAATCTCCAGAAAGTTGCTCGTGAGTATGTGCGGGTTTACAACTACTACGACACGCATGACTTCGATCTGCATAAATCTTACGTTCCAATCGCTAATGGACACGGCTGCACTGGATCAAGGACACTATTACGCCTCCTTGGATCTCTATAAAGTCGATCTTATGGCTAAAGCATTGCAACACGCTGACCATGAATATTAAAGAAAAAGAGGTTAGCCGCTATATATATATATATATATATATATATATATATCTCTGTCTATTGTTTTTTTTTTTTTTTTTTTTTTTTTTTTTTATTTAAGAAAGTATTTTAAAGTAAATATGAATATTTTAAGGAAACATTTCATTTTTTTTTTTTGAAAAAAAAAACAAAATTTTTATTTTTTTTATGATATGTCCAATATTATTCTTATTATCCTTACAAATCTAATTGAGAAGTTATATTTTTAACACATAAATAAGAATGTAATAATAATAAAAGTTAAATATTTATTTTAAGAGTTATTTTATTTTAGCATGATTTATTAAATTAATGTATAATGTGTTAAGTTATTCTTTAATATAAGGATTGTCATACATGTTTCCATAATAGTTTATTTTGTTCTTAAACTCTAAATTAAAACTAGAAGAAAAATTAAAATTATTATTTAAATTTAAATTTTATTTAGATTACATCATTAAAATATAATATATAGACATAAATTCAAGTCAAAACATATATATATATATATATATATATATATATATATATAGCACCAATTTGCAAAGTCCCGACTAGTCCAAATATTGTCAATTTAGTCAATTAATTTTGACTTCATCAAGACCCATCATCAACTACATTTCCTACTCATAATAAACAAAGAAAATTCACCAATTAAAATTCATAAAAATCAAACAAGAAGTCAAAACGAAATTCATCAATACCGTATTTGAAGTGCCAATATTGAGCCCTATGCTTGCAAAGCTGAGAGAAGTCTCCTAGCGCATATTTTCCCGGGTTCAAAGGAATCATCTTCTTGATCATCAATCTCATTGTTTTCACCAGTAATTTCACAGTAATTTTATCCGATTACTCAACTCGGATCAAAGAAAAGCAAACCCTAAAAAAGCATATTAACTCTTCTTCATTTCTTTTTTTTTTGGGGGGTTTTGTGAAAGAGGGTTTTTTTAAAACAAAGAGATGAAGAAAAGGGTTTTCGGCTTGGACACTTCTTTAGAAAATTTTGAAATAAAGAATTGAAAAACTAAAGAATCTTTAAAACCCGAATTGAACAATCTTACAAAACAAAAATTGAAGATATGAATGGATATAGAAAACTCTAAACCCTTGCTTAACAAAAAAAAAAAAAAAAAAAAAAAAAAAAAACCTCTAAACCCTTTAGACAATATCGAAAACAAGAATACATATGAATTGGAAGTATACTTCTTTTACAATCCAACCAACCAACAAAACAAATGTGAAATTTCTATAATTCCAAATTTTGATACGTATATTCTAGGCAGAGATGGGTGAAAGATAATCCGGACAGATAAGTATATTTAAACTTCTTTTCCCCGGATCCGTTGCACGAGAATTTTTTTTTTTTTTTTTTTTTTTTTGTGAAAAACGCAATAAATTAATGAACAGAGAAAAAGTGCAATGAAAAAAACTAACAACTACCACAATTTGTCCCGCTAGAATCTATTTTTCTCTCTTTCCTGTAATCCAATCACCAAAAAAAAATGTGGCTTTTGCAATGAAAGCTCTAGGAAAAAGGAAAATGAAAGATTCCATATCAGGAAAGTAATGGATTATTAATCATTAATTAAGGGTGTTTTTTTTTTTTGGTAGAAAGTTAAGGGTGTAATTGTATAATTTTTTTTAGTGAAATTGATTTTGTAAAAAGTAATTTTTTTTTTAGCGAAAATATTGTCTAATGAATAGACAAAATTTTATAATATTAAAAATTGTAATAAATATATAATTATTTGATTTGTATTATAAGAATTAATTAGAATATAAAAAATGCACTAAACTTTCTAAGTGGAAGGAGCTAAATGTTAAATATAATAAATGTCTATTTTATTTGTATTATAAGAATTAATTTAAATATAAAAAATGTACTAAACTTTCTAAGTGGAAGCAGCTAAATGTTAAATATAATAAATGTACCTAAAGTTGAAAAAATAAATGTTAAATATAATAAAAAGATATCTAAGAGTATGTTACCAAAGACATTATCATCATCTTGAAATTATTTGTAAAAATGATGAGATTCAAGGAGATCCATGACAAGTCTATTATTATTATTATTATTATTATTATTATTTTGAATTTTGATTTTTTTTTGCAAAATAAAAAATAAAATTATAATCAAAATAATATAAAGAATATCTTTAAGATCTTAAAAATATTTTGGATTGCGATTCTTTTGAAAATCTTGGACTACATGTCTTAATGGAACTAAGAGTCCTAGAGTTTTTGTGCTATCCATATCCTTATTTTCCAAGTCCAACATCCCCATAAAGAAAATTTAATCATGATCCCAAGAACGGCCTCCAAATATTGATTTTAATTTCACATCCAAGGTAGTTTCCTGTAAATTCCTTTATTGTTTTGAGGTATACATAGAAGAAACTACTAAAAAAGACATTTTCCTTACATGATTGAAGTGTTATTACTCATATCCTCCAGTAAAACAATCTAAGGTCACCAAAATATAAAGAGTAAGACAAAGCTCAGTGAAAGTGAATTTCCTCAAAGACACTTCTAAACAACAACGAAATCATGATCTTTGCGAAAGAAAGAAGAAACTCAAAAAGATATAGTACTCACTTGTCCCCCTCGGAAAAACAACTTTTTATATCCAACTCCATACATTTCAGGAAGGATATCAAAGTGTTGCAAAATAGTAATTGAAGTACTCAAAGGATCTTGGTCTGCATTATTCTCCGGAAGCAGAAACCCATACCTAAAAATCAAACAATGTATTTACTCTGAGTTTGAAGTATTCCAAAGCATTTTAAATAAATAGTTAATTATAAAGTACATTAAACCTTCTCATAAATTCCTGGTGAGTCATCTCGATCTTGATATCCTGACAACTTCTAGAACCCCACATGACCTCAACTGCTCTAAGATAGGTCCTTCTCATAGATGCCAGGAAGCTGCTTATTGTTTGGTTTAATGCAGCGAATAAAGTGTGGTGTGGTGTTTTCCAACTGACCCTGCAAACATCATTGAAGGCCATAAAGACAACAATGAAAGTCTTTTATTCTCTGAAGAAATACACTCATAGATTATTATCCTACACTGTCTAAGAGTAGGTAAAAATATTTTCCATGAATTCCAAGAATTACTATAACCACGAACGAGACTACATTCTAACAGAATATTTCCTTTTGCTTTCTGATTTGTTGCTTATTTATTTGTCAAAACATTTCCTGGTATTATGTACCCTATTTACCTTGAAGTTTGTAACACTCCGCTTCTTTGATTCCATAGGTCCAGGCTGTACGAATGTACATGCACTTTTCTTCAGCACCGAATGAAACAATGAAGATGCAAATGACTGAGAGCAACTGGATTATATTAGAGTGCAGTGGATCTCTATTCTTTTCCAAGAAGTCATTTGCGTCATAGAGAACCTGGAGGAAATATCCATCTTAGACTACAAATTCACCAACTGCTAAAAGACTAGAGAATGATTATGCACGAACACAAGATTTCTTTTCATTGTTAAGAGATCCAAAAAATAAATTCATAAAAATAATAATAATCTAAAAAGATACACATATACATCTTGCAGAGACAAGACGGTATTACAATAATGCTAGAACTGAAGCAACACAAAGCTCTTTAAAATTAAGGGCACATGTAAATTCATCTGACTAGACATTCCCAGAATTGAACCCCTAAAACTTAATCTCAAACTTTATCAGATTTTGAGATCACTAACTCAGAAAGTTAAAATAAAAAAAAAAAGAAAAAAAGAAACAGATCAGGCTAATCTGGGATCTGGGCTTATATGCCACATTCACTTGTAGTGTTGGATATGACAACCATATTACTAGCTAAGGTAAGATTTGAAAAAGTTTTAAACAAGGGCACTGGGATTTTCACAGAATTTATCATTGGTATAACTGCAATGAAGATGCATGTTTGGTCACAACAAGATTTTGATTCTGCAAACACAAACATGAATGCCTGTACAATTGCATTTCAACAAGCAACTCAGCATCAAAAAGAGGTGTAACATTTTGAATTTCTTGTCATTTCCATTTGAACAGACAACTATTTCCTTTTTTCTGCAATACAACTGCATGCTGCCATATTCAGGTAAGTTGAACTATTATACACAATAAATCAACAGCTGCAGCTATATCAGTAATTGGAAGGATATTTTAACAATAGAGATTGTGTAAAGATTCATAGACCAAAGAAATATATATTCCCATGTGCAAGAAAGACGTGATTGTTAAAAAAGAAGCAGATAAAACAAAATCTGCATTATGTTGAATTCGTTTGATCATCTAAAACTAGTATCAGTGTCCCCCCATAGGATGATAATGTTTCTGAAGGGTGGAAAGTAAAAGGAAGTAATAACTAGGTCCACATCAATCCAGAATGAATCAGTTAGCAAAAATCCCTAAGAGTTTGCAGTCTAACCCACTGGCATTCTGCAAATACTGAAACAACAAAAGATTTGATACAAATTCTAGTACCACATTTTGCACTTCGATTACTTCAGAAAAGTCATCTTCTAATCATTATTCCACACACAGCCTAAATAGTTAGATACAAGAAAAACAAACCTCTCCGGCATAATGATGAATGCTGAAGGTGCCATTTCTCTCCCCTTTAAAGCAAGGATTAGTATCCAAATGTTGCTTAAGTTTGGTAGCAAAAGTCAAATCAGTAGCCTTGGCGAAATTTGATTCTTCATCCAGTAAAGAAATTAGTCCAATAGGTTTCTATTGAAGTAAATCATTAAAGAAATCAGGAAAAATAAAAAACATCAAAATTGCATTTTATATGATTTGCCAAAGAAAGAGAAACCCATCTAAGTAGATTAGGAATCCCTCTGGTTTTATTTTACTAGTCAATATTTGGAGATTCCTATGGTTCTAAAAAAATTTTAAAAAAAGTCTTTATGGAGACTTCTTATGGTAAATAAACTGGAATCAATAATTAACTAAAACTCATCACACATAAAGGTGTAATGGTCCATGAGCCAAAAAAAAAAAAAAATAATAAATAAAAGCAAGCAATCCATCTATTTTTAACTATATATTAAACTAAAAAGGCAATAACCAAGGACAAAATCCTCACTACATTCTAGAAAAACATACATACTTGAAAGAACGACTCCAAAAGCTCATAGTAGAAAAGTATATACAAGCAGAGAGGAAGAAATTACTTTCCCAATGAGATCCAAGCAGTCCTGATTGTCTTCATATTCACCTTTGTCCAGTCAATTCCATCCAATTCATACTCCTGCCTAAAAAATAACACAATTTACAAATTTTTATTACAGCTGATGCAAGAAGATAGCAACAATTTATTAAAAATAAAATCAAAATTAAAAATCAAAACAAAACCGAAAGCCAAGTAATTAGTGAGAGAGAAAATCAAAACCCTATACCTTCAACCTTAAACCCTAAATGCTAAAAACCTAAAACCTTAAACTCCAAACCTCATAACATATTTCTCATACCTTAAATTTTAATTCTAAAATCTTAAACCCTAAAGGTAAAATGCAAAGGGCTAAGGGCAAAAAGGACAAAAGGCAATAGGCAAAGGGCTAAGGACAATGGGTAATGGGGAAGGGCAAAGTGCAAAGGGTAAAAGGGTGAATGACAAACACCCTAATCCCTATACCTTTATACTCTATACCTTCAACCTTAAACTCCAAACCCCAAACCATATATATCTCATACCTTAAATCTTAATCCTAAAATCTTAAATCCTTAAGGTAAAGTGCAAAGGGCTAAGGAACTAAAAATGATTATCAGAAGCTTGTAACACCAATTCGCCTTCTATAGCCACATGTTTTTCAGCAACCTCGTGAACCAACAGGGAAATAACATGCTCCAGTTTCATCCCAACAGCAAGAAGCAACTGCCAAATCAATAGTTCAAAGTAGTAAATTTGAGGAACAAAATTTTGCATGAGTTGCAATGTATTATGAAACAATACATGGGAGATTTCTGGCAAGACATATGATGAATGCAAAATACATGATTGTCCAAATATGCAAAATACATGAATGCTAAAGAAGAATCAATCAAAGTCATGGTAATTGCTGAAAAAGCTTCAGTGTAGAAAAATGTTCAGCTCCTTCTTCGATCCCATTCTTTGTTTTGGCAAGAAACTGCTGAGAATAAGCCTATTCCTAATATTACACCTGCACCTATTACCTATTGTCTATTGCCTATGCTTATACCTATATCTATATTATACATATTTCCTTTGCATACACCTACACCTATTACACCTATTATCTATGTCTATGCCTACACCTATTGCCTACTCACTTACAACTACACTATCTATGCATATACTTATACCTACACTCATACTAATGTCTACGCATATGCCTACTACACCTACACCTATTTCCTATGCCAATGTCTATGCCTACATACCTACACCCATTTCCTGTGTCTATGTCTATGTCTACAATTACATCTATTTCCTATGATCTATACATACGCATATATATATATATATATGCCTACATCTATCTACATCTACACCTATGCCTACATCTATTTGGAAAAAGAAAATACCAAGAGTACTTGAGAAAAAAAAACCTTACCCTAAATCAGAAGTCTGTTATACACTTCTGATTCTCTCTAGGTTAAACTGCAATATGGCACAAACAGCACATTAGAACAAGAAAAGGAAATTAATTACAATCTTATAATTTATATTGATGTTTATTGCAGACATCAGCATAAAAAAAAAATGTCCAATTATTTTTAACCATGGCATTTGTGATCTGCTAATAATATAATCAATCCTATTGTCTTTTGATGTACAAAAAGTAGCAGGTAATTGTTCTTTGTGAACATTAACAATTTCCTAAAATAATAATAATAAAAAATAAAAAAAAAATATATATATATATATATATATATATATATGTTATGGAAGGCTTTAGGGAAGAAGAGAATTATTTTAACTTTATCAAGAAAATATATGAAAACATGGATCATCAAAAACACAAATTGAAGGCTTCACAAGGGCTTTTAAAATTATATATAAATGGATCAACAACTCAATATGCCATCTGAGGTAATCTAAAAAACACAACTGGTAAAATCATCCCATTCTTCACTGCTCACTTTAATATCACAAGATTATGAAGTTCCAACTCAAAACACCAAATAACCCAAAAAAAAAAAAAAAAAAAAAAAAAAAAAAAATAAAAGGAAAGGAGATCATCTAGCATATCTATATGAACAAATAAACTAACAAACAAACAACATCCCATGTATGTATATGAATACACACATAAAAGAAAGAGTAAACAGAGTGCGGTTCCAAACAGTCAAATTGGCAAATTGGTTAAGGATAGTACTGTTAAAGCTATTCCAAAGCAAGTTCATCGCCATAGCCTTCCCCGTAATTCCCATTCCCAGAAACCCTGTTTCCTCCATTTCCTCTTATCTAATCTCTTCTCCACAAAACTCACAATGCCAATATCAATGGAAGCCCCAGCAAAACTCTCTCTCTCTCCCTATTCTCTCCTACACTGATACTTTTTTATATTAATACTCCACCACAGACTAGTGGACAGATCCACAGTTGACATGTCAATATAACCTTTTCCCTCACAAATTTGCTCAAGAACACCATCTTTGTCAAAAACAACCTAAAAATTTGAAGGAAAAAAAACACCATTTAACATAAACTTAAATTGCATTGATAGGATTTCTACTTCTACACTGCTTCTCTTTGGACTTACAGAGAGAGCTGCAGGAGGATCAGACAACATTCTAATGGTATACTTTCATTTCTTGACTACAGCAGCGGGAGTTTCTCCAGCAGCAGCGATTAGGATATAGAGAGAATGCATTTTAAAGTTCTTCAAATTATGTCATGAAGATAGAAGTACAATACAATTCTTCAGAAGCACTCGAACTTACCAAAATGCCAAGGCCCAATAGTTTCCTAGCCATTCACCTTCAACGAAACAGCCACCTACAAAAGGACACAATTGTCAGAACATTTATACATAAAGGTTCAGAAATGTGAAATTTTTATGGAACCTGCAATTTCACTTTTTCATTTGACAGTTCATGCTAAATTTGTTATGAACAAAGTTTAGTTTACCATGCATTAGAATCAATATCCATAAAACTTTGTCTATTTGAAAACAGATGCCAGACCAACAGTTTTAAATTACATTTTTCTCTAAATCAATAAGTTGCATATCTATGTATTAAACATTTAGCATTGACCTTTGAGAATGAAAAGGTTAAAATAGTTATGGAAAATCTGATAATTGAATAGCATTTAAGAGAAATTTAATGGAAAGTACAGATACCCTTATACTTGGTGCAAGGAACAGAAAATAAGATAACCACTTACCATGCCCAAAAATTCAGGATTGTAAATGCCTACTCCTCCTATAGGACAAGAACTGGAGTAGGGAAGAAGAAAATTATTTTAACATTATCAAGAAAACATATGAATGAATCAAAAGAACCTTACCCTCAATCAGGACAGACTTCCTTCCTTAATTTTTACAAAAATTGCACAAACAGCACATTAGAACAGAAAAAAAAAAATTTACAACCTTATCATATTGATGTTGTTGCACACATCAGCATCAAAAAAAAAAAAAAAAAAAAGAGTAACTGTTTTTTCAATTCTTCCGAAAATTTCTAAATCTAAATGCATATATATATATATATATATATATATATATATCCTTTTTAAAATTAAATCCTAACACAAAGAAAATAAATATGCAAATGGAGAATCTTAGGTTATGGTACTTAAACTAATCATACTTAAATGAAATTATAGCACTTTTACATCTGAATTTTTTTAATCACAAGTGGCCTTATATTCTATACATTTCTGTCACTAAACATCAGGAAAACTCAAGGATTGATGAAGTGCCGAGTTAAAAGACACTAACCTGCATTGTGACACCAATGGAACAGAATGTGTAAAATTTTGAGACAATTTAAAAAACAACCCCAATCCCCAAAAAAACCAGTATTAAAAAAACACATAAAATCATAACAACCCCTAGATCAAAAAAAAACCCCATATAAACAGTATAACAACATAGAAGCAACAAACATATAGATAACATACACATACATAACCACAAACATAAGATAACACACATAACAAAACCCACTAACTTAACAAGGAACATATTGATTATATCTATTAGCTAATTGAACAAAAATTAGTTGAGTAGTGTAGTTGAGTACCAAACCAAGTTTCCAACAAGACAGAAGGATAAGACACTAACCTGCATTAAGACAGAAACCTGCATTGTGACACCAATGGAATAGAATGATGTAAAATTTTGAGACAATTTAAAAAACATACTCAATTCTCCAAATACCAATCAGTATTAAAAGTACATATGAAATATCATAACAACCCTTAGATCTAAAAAACCTCTATAGAAACAGTATCACAACAGAAGCAACAAACATATAGATAACACACATAGCATAACACACTAACTTAACAAGGAGCATATTGATTATATCTATTAGCTAATGGAACAAAAATAGTAGCTGAGTACCAAACCAAGTTTCCAACAAGACAGAAGGATAAGATTGAAATGTTGCAGGCTCAATATCATACAGGTCATGTAAACATTATGGAAACACAGAATAAACTGTGTTCAATGCAGCATGATCATTTGTAATGCACTATAAAGCGGAAAAAAAAAAACTATATATTTCATGACATGCATAACAATGGGATATATAGCCCGTTACTGATAATAGACAAAGTAACAACAAATCAATATCTTCAAATCACTCCCTTCAAATTATAAAATAAAATAAACATCAAATAAGCATAAAACATAGTGAATAGTAAACCATAGAATGTAGGCAGGTCAAGGGTAATACAGCACTTTGTTAGACTAGATGTTATTATTGAATCAAAGAGATGATATAGTAATTAAATTTGTTCATAATAACATGATAGAATAGCAATGCAGAGCAAAAGAGAAGAACTTTGATGCCTAAAAATAATATTAATCTTCAAAGCTAAAAGAAAACAGGAAATGCAAATCCTTGTTATGTAAATAATCAAGTAAAATCATTCTTCAAAAAAAAGAAAAAAAAAAGTTTTGACATTTTAACAATTGCAAAATATGTAACGTTGTGTCATAATGAATTCATATAATAGACCAAAACTATCATAATAATAGGCAAAAATTAATCCAAAAGCTGATACAGTAGAAAAGTGAGTCACAAATTTAAACTACATCATACCTCATCTATGTTAAGATTTCCATAATTGTCTCCAACTTCATCAGTCTCATTTAGTAAAGGTTCATTCACACCCTGTCTCCCACTTCTGCTTCTTCGATTAAACAATAACCAGCCAAAAAAAGACAATAAGCAGAGAGCATACAAAATGGTCATCGCAAAGTCAATGGATTCAACATAGAGGCAACAAAAGTCATGCCAAAAACTCATCAAAATTGACAATTAGATATTCAGAAACTTGATTCAAGTTATTAAAAAGAAGACCCAGCATTAGATTAAAAAATAAAATAATGAATCAAACAAAAAGGCACATGGAGATATCAGAGAATCCAACCCGTAATGACCCTAGCTTTATAGAGCAAGTATCTCTCCTATGCTTGTAATGTGTCACTATAAGCATAGGAGGACACATTCATAAGCTCCACCTCAGATGAATATGGAGTACTTAGCCTAAAATCAATGGCATAAGGCGAACCAGGAAACCAGGTTCTGCTCGCTGACCAATAAAACTAAAGTGAATATAAAAATAGAACAGATCAGTCCAAATATATGAACACAATAAGAAGAGTAAATATAGTTGTACCTATGAGAATGACTAGCATGCATTAAACTCATATTTGACTATTACTGTTATGTATGGATTTTCACTCATTTCAGCTACTAAAAAAATACTCATGCATAGATAGAGAATACTTAGTGACTCACAATAATTGACATAGAATAAGAGATTAACCTAATAAAATTTTACCTTTAAAATTTTGAGCACTTGCATAAAAAAATCCATAGCCCTTGCATTTATTGTCCCAGACTATAACAGAGTAGTCAATGCCATCCACTGTGAAGTTTTATAAAATAGTCATGCCTCCCTGTGAGGTTGCCTTTGACCTAGAAAAATAAAATAAAAAAGAGGCTACAAGCAGCAGCATAGTCAGTGTTGTGTGCTCAAAATTACCTTAATTCTTAAATAGAAGTATCCTCTGGATTTCTCCACAGTATGCCTGATGCTATCAGCAAGGATGAACGCTTAGCTTCAATTAACTAGCTTCTCTTCTGGCAAAGTGCAAAAATAACAAAGATTCCCCTTAACCTCTGTTATGAGAATACATATACAACTTTATTAAGTAATAAATTAGAAAATAATACAAATTAAGCATACAAAATAAAAACTAGTTAGAATCATCCTTCATCATTAATTTAAAGGAGAATAACAAAACTTTTTCCTACTTTTTAACTTTTAGCTTCATTAATTTCAAAGTTCTTCATCTTGGATTCTTTATCATGGTCTAGTGATATTTGATGTGAATCAGAGTTTCTACCCACAATAGAATTAAGAACAATTAAATCACGACAGTTAGTAACTGTTCCTTAATATAGAAAATATAAAAGTAAAGAATCTTGGGTTGTTAGTAATAATTAATGTACAAAATACCCATATGGCTATGTTAGAACAGATTCAAAGTGTTATGCATATAAAAGAAATTTGATCATTCAACAACAGTCATAAGTTTCCTGCACATTCTCAAAGAGATGATTACAAAAGCAAATACTATGCAATTATATACCTGCATAACTCTCTCAAGTATTATTGAAATCTCTTCCTTTATATAGGGGAAAACATTCAAACCACTTGAGTAAAAATACCAAGGGGATTTTGCACCTGCAATATCAAAATAAAAGGTAAGATATTCAATATATGACAAGGAAACAAAAGAAACGTCTTAGACATCAAATGTGTAACATATACAAAAATTGATATCAATCATTCTTATTGAGCATTTATGTATGTATTTAAAATCAACGAATCATGGATTTAAGTCATATGTTTATCTAATTAGATAATGAATTCAACACACCCCTACCCAAACTCCACTCCTTTCATGAAGAACACAAGGAGTGTCACAGCAATATGCAACTGAAAGGGATAGTGACAGGGAGCATACTTTCGTGTGGAGCCTATTCTTAAGAAAGAACAAGGTAAAAAAATAAAATAACATCCATATATCAGAGTACTAGGGTTACAAGGTATGATAATTTCAACTTAATACTTTTAAACATGATTAGGGTACAAACTAAAGATCCATATACTTAGACTACTAATTTATTTTATTTTTTTTGGTAATTATATACCTAGGCTACTATTAAAAAAGGGAATTGCAACTTATTCCTTTTAAACACGTTCAAATAGAAACCAAACATTTGCATACCAAGGAAGAAAGGTTTAGGTTGTTTGAGCTGACCAACTTATCTACAAAATATTACTTCTTAAGCTACTAGTCCTGGAATTGTGTAGATTACAAACTCGTACATATGATTGGAGAGAAGTAAAGCATCATTATCTGGTATATAACTCAAACAGAAGCATTTTATCAATCAACTCCAAGTATTGCCCTCTAACTATTATTGGAAAATCATAAACTTTAACTTCTTACCATGAATTCTTTTAATAAATTGTTCAAACTCTAGAAAATTGGGCCTTTCCATTAGATGGGAACCAATCTGTAGGTAGGTAAAAGCTGAAAAATGCCTCCTGTAATTGGCTTTTTTCATTAAATAACTATAACTTCCCCTGACATGCCTCATGTACAAAGATAAACACTACTACTATTTGCTATTACTCAAGAGATTAGAGAAAAGTCATCAGTTTATTAGCTGCCAGCCAACACCATAGCTACCTTAGATATTGTAAATGTATCATAAATTAGTGGAAATTATAGAAGTAAGCAACAAATGAAAATCTATTGCTAAGCAATATATATATATATATATATATATATATAATAGAGAGAGAGAACCAGGAACAACAAGTGTTTTGAAAGACTAGCTAGGCACCCAAAATCAGTGATCATCTCACCTAATTGCTTGAAGCGATATGCCATTTGAACCAGTATAAACTGCAGGCACACATCTGACCATTTCCCCTGATAATTTACTTGGACACATATTAAGATGATCCTTAAGAATTCAAAGAGTAGAGATCTTTCTAATTGCAACCACAGCTGCACTCAAAGAAATTCCACTGTTCAGATTTTAAATTAATTTTTCAATTGTAATTTGAATAGAGAGGAAAAAGCAAAGCAGTGCATGAGGAAACAAATTCATTTCACTGTAAACACTCCTCACAAGCTAATTCTAATTATACCAACTTATTGTTAAATCAAATTCCAGAGAGCAGACATTGCCTATAAAAAAAAAAAAAAAAAAAAAAGGGAGGAGACATACGAATCAAAAAGCTAGGTAAGGGAATGAGTTAACTACTGGATAGGATAGCCTAGTAAGTTACATATCAGACCTATACGAGAGAAATAAAAGGAGCATATGCATCTTGAAAATGTTGAAAAGACTGAAAGTAAAGGTAACAAATAAAGAGGATAAGTATAATACAAGGGAGTCGAGATTCAGATGCTTGTAAGCCAAAAGTGCAATTAGAATTAAATGTGTTATACTTCTGATGATGATGAAAACAATCCAGAGTGAAAATATTTTGTTAGATAAAAAATAGAAATTCATATCGAATGAAATATGAATGTTTTGACAGTAAAATATTTAAAGGTTTGGTAATTACTTTGGCAAATCATAGTCGTACCACATTATCTTTACATGAGTAGAACCTGATGAGTTTATGTTAAGAAAGAAAGGAGAATAGAATAAACAAAATATTCTACTAAATCTCTTAACAGTTTACCCTCCCAATCCTTCAATCCAGATAGTGTGATGATACCCTGAACCAATTAGAAGAAAAATAGAGATTTTCAGATGAGAGGCATCGAACAGAAGATACAAAGATAAAATAGTAGTTCTGATCAAGAGTAATAATATTCCTATTCTACTGAAGTTGCTCCTATTTGCTAGACTGAGCGTTCATCAGAAATTCATTAAGTGTACTTGATCGGAACCTAACATATAATTTATGTAAGAAAAGGATAAGAAAGAATTGTCAAGTGTTATTATTTCTCATTCTTCTTCACAATAGGTACAAGTCTTTTATCTATATATTTAAGAACTATGATAGATACATCCACAATAATCACATCAAAGGTAAAATAAATAATAAGGAAAAGATCCAGAATCATCAAGGTTTAGCCTTCAAACATCATATAGGTATAATAAACAAACTTACATATTCTTTTTTAGCTTCATATACTACTAGGCAGCAAAATTGTCAGAATATTCAGAGACTCAGTTAAAAAAAGCTTATATCAATCAAAGTCATTAAAAGGAGCAAGGTAGCAGACCTTCAGTGTGTTGTCTAATGAACCAGAGAGTAAATGGTTATCCCAACACAAAAGAGCAGTCACAAAATTGATATGTCAAGTAATGGTTTTCAGACAATGCAGAGTGTAAACATCCACACCTAATACTTTAACGTTTAGAACATGAGTTATTTCAATTAATCAACTTGCAATCTAAGTTAATTTTAAATGAACATATGTTAAAGTAACATAAACTACTTGAGACAAATAGATTCTGGTATTTTATGCAATGCTTACTTTAGGATTCTCTAGTATAGAGCTAGAACATGCTCCTAATGGTATGCAACCTCTTCTTCAAGTAACTCAATCTCAAAGATCAAATCCTTTGCCTAAAATGATCAAAAAATTGTTCTTTATTCTTCCGTGGAGACAGAATAGTTAATACCTAAATTTAGAATACACGATTTATTAGCAAGAATAAATTGATGTAGTTTAGCCATCAACTATTGGGAAATCACATAGGATGAGATCAAATATCCTTTTTAATGCTGTTTTTGCAAGGTGTACAGTCACCTCAACCACAATTGCTACAAAACTGGGTAAAATAAATAGGTTTTAATCTTTGTGTTTTTGGAATTCAGCTGCTTCTCCTATGAACTAAATTATATTTACCTACTTCAAGCTCCTAAAAAAATATCAGATATGGTACTTTTCAGAATGGAATTTTGAAGGATTTTGGATGCTGTTGAATTTCTCAATTTAAAGAATCAATGGCCACCAATTGCTTGCTCTCAAGTTGAAGATAAGCACTTACTTAAAACTAATTGAGTAGTCACTAACAATTACTGACTATTCCAACCTTCACATAACACTTGGCTAATACAAAACAACAATTGACATAAATGGTTAATGACCCCCACTTGACCTATGAACTCATATGCTTTAAGGAATCTGCATATCTTTTTTGTTTATCAAAATTACCAAGATACCTTGGACACTAGAAAAGAAATAAAAAAAAAAACCTTGACGGCTAAATAAGCGTAAATCGTATAAGCTCTAGAAAAACATGATCTTTTTGTCTACACTCCATCTCCTTCAGATTTAAATGCTTTCATTAGATGCCATGCAGGTACAATGTATCATAACAAGTAAATTGATATCTGATACTATGTATTCTTTCTTGCCTATCCAAGCTTTCATGTACTAACTATTTAAACCTTTTCTCTCGCCTGCAATAAATCATCACCTTAACCCCTCCCCCTACAATATGAAATAGATGCCACATAGCTTTGGCCAATATGGCATCATGGAACTATATTAGTAGAATTACCTGCTTATGTTTCATGCATAACATTTTACAATGGAATCATGGAACTATTTATTCATGTGTAATAATTTGTTATTCAAATATCAACGATATAAGTTTCAACATTTTGCCAATAAAGATGCAAAAAGCTTTCTTTGATACCACTACATAGTTACAAATATTTGATTATTAGTAAAATTAGTTTTTCACATTTAATTTCTACAACAATTTGGGCAATAAAAGTGAAACATGACCATATGCATTGTGTTCTTAAATTACCTAACTGGCAAAAAAGCAATATCATGTGAAGAGAGATCATCTCACTCCAGCTTTTTGTTAAGAGAAATATTATTACCTGTAAGAGTCTCCTCCCTTTAGCAATATTTATTAGCATCGAAATCTGAATTTTTATGAAAAAAGGCTGACTTGCTACCGAAACTATAGATTAAAAAGCACAAACCAAACCACATAACTGAATCTTGCAAATGGAGATGCATTGCTCACCAAACAAAATCGATTTCCTATAGCATTTTTTTTTTATTCAATAAATGAGGATAATTAGAATATATTACTAAAATCAAATGGAAAAAATGGAGGAGTGAAAGAAAACCATGTTGAGAATTAGAAAAACATGAAATGGTCATAGATAAAATATCAAACTTCACCTTCTATTCCATGTTTAACTTTATCTTGGCAACTATTGTCCCAAAGATGTGCCCCTCGTATCTCCTAATCCATATGTGCCTACACAAACAAAAAACTCTTTTGATCATTTTAGGCACAATCTCTATTTTCAACAAATCATCACAAGCATTATAAGCACCAGTTGATTGGTAATTCAAACAATATTCAGAACAATTTAATGGCAAATGATTTGTTAAAGAGGAAAAGACAACTTTTAGCTTGTAGGGAAAGAAAAAAAAAACAAGTGATTATTTGGTTATCGATATCAAATAGTTACAATTTTTCAATAACACCCTAAAAGAAATTTTTCAAAATGGTTTGAACTTGTCAAAAAGACAGAAGTTTCAAAGTTTATGCTATGTTGCTATTGGAAGGCTAAACAAAATAAAATTTAATTATTTAATTTAATGTCTACAGAGAATAAAAATATAGATTTAAGATATACTAACATGGACTAACATAGTCATACCAAGCTTTCTTCTCATTGTAGATGACAATAAGTTTCTCCCTTGTTTCTTCTTTGTCCCTTTAAAATATATTTTTAAAAAATAAAAAAGATACAAAAGAAAACTTACTCCGAAGAATGTTGTTATAGTGGTACCCTAGTACTTGAATGC
>JAHSUH010000619.1:0-23035 GCA_025388415.1 Cynanchum wilfordii | reverse complement strand
TTTGATATTAAAAGATTCACCTCTTAGATGAGTGACACGTGGCAACATCGTGCCATATGGTTATCACTCACTCCCATCTATAAATAGAGGGCAAACTCCCTCAAGAAATGTTACACTCACACTCACTCTCCTCACACACACTCCGAGCGAGAAATTGAGAGATATTCGAAGGGTTCCGAACCTCTGTCGAAGTCGGCCCCTTCCTCTCCGAATCCATTCCGAGACAAAGTCCTAAAGCCCATCGGAAGAAGAAATCAAATTGTTCGATAAATCGAGATCAAGCCCAAAAGCCCTCGAGATCGAATCCATTCCGAGATCCACCCCAAAACGCCCTCGGAAAAAAAAACAAATTCATTGGATCGAGACAAGCCCAAAACGCCTCTCGATCCACGACGGATAGAATCAACGGATCCATAGAGATTGGACCCCAAATCTCATTTATTGTATAAATCGTTGTATTCAATTACCATATTTCTTGTAATTCCGATTTTTAGAGGAAAAAAAAAAGAAATTATTGTCTACAAATTTGGCACGCCCGGTGGGACCGTCTCTACCGTTCATCTCATTCCGTCGATACCGTTGAAATGGAGTCCAAGGACGACAATGTCAACAAAGGTGATTCAAGCAACGTCGTTGCAGGTGCACAAGCGCTGGTGGATCGACGTTCAAACTTACGTTGGTCCTACCACACGAAGCAAAGGAAGAATGTTCGTTGATTTTGCGAAAAAGATCGATTAGGCGACACTTCCAAAAAATTACGGTAATCCTTGTTTTGATGCTTCAACGCAGATCAACCTAAAGGCGCTGTAAGAGGAATGGTTCGAAAGACGCTTGCAATGCCGGAGAATAAGTCCGTTGCAAACGGAAGGAAGAATCGAGAAGATGAAGAGTCATTTGCGGATTCCATAGATGTCTGCCAAGAAGATCAAATGAGCAATGATGATGACCGCCAAGATACCTCCGCAAAATACCTCTGTCATGCCCGTCATGATGGCAGACGCGTCAACCATAGAAGAACAATTGGCAAACCTAACAAAGTTGGTGGAAGGCCTTGCGATGCAGACAGACAAAGCCAAGATCGCATCATCAACCAGCTACTAAGTAACAATGGTGAGTCCAATCAAACTACGCAAAAGCGTGTCGAAGAAGCAAACAAAGGTGTTTCCTTCAAGCAAGGGGAGGGATCAAGCAATCCCGAGACCATCAAAGTTGCTGAAAATCAATCAAAATACGTTGGCGGATCGAGAATCCAAACAACAAAGGACCGTTCATGTTTCGTCAGGCGGACTCATTCCTATTGATGAACTCAAGAATTTCATCGAAGGGACGATAAAGGATAAGTATGAAGGAAGTTCAAAGTCTTCCTTCGCATATTCAAAGCCGTATTCAAGGAGGATTGACAATTTGAAAATGCCGTGGGCTATCAACCTCCAAAACTACAACAATTCCGGTAAAGGTAATCCTAAGCAACATGTTGCTCATTTTGTTGAAACATGCGGCAATGCGAGGAACAGAAGGTGATCTCTTGGTCAAACAGTTCATCGATCTCTCAAGGGAAACGATTTGATCGGGTATACCGACTTAGCTCCTGGATCGATTGACACTGGAATCAACTTGAAACAGAATTCCTAAACCGCTTCTATAGCACTCGAAGAACCGTAAGTATGTTGGAGTTAAGTCACACCAAGCGGTGGAAAGACGAGCCCGTCAGTCGACTACATCAATCGATGGAGGAGTTTGAGCTTGGATTGCAGAGATCGACTGTGTGAAAAGTCTGCTATTGAGATGTGCATTCAAGGGATGCAATGGGGTCTTCAATACATCTTGAAAGGTATTCAGCCAAATACGTTCGAAGAATTGGCTACTCGCGGTCATGACATGGAGTTGAGCATCAAAACTCATGGAGATCAAGGGACATTTGTTGTTGAACCACGTAAACAAGATAAACCGGACTTCAAGAAAACAAGTAAGTACCTACCTAAATCGGATGTAAAGGAGTCTCTCGAACAACTTGCTCTATCAAAGTTGCAACAAAGGTAAATAGAAACGTTACAGAGAGGAGTGGCGTTCAGTCAAGTTTGCCGAAAAAGAAGACCGACGTTAGAAGAAAGACAAGAGAAAAGTTATCCATTCCTTGATTCGGACGTATCGGAAATGTTCGATGACTTGATGAATGCTTGGTTTGATTGAGCTACCCGAAATGAAACGACCTCAGCAAGAACAAAACAGACGTAACGATCCAAACTACCGCAAATATCATCGTCTCATTAGTCATCCTATCGAGCAATGCTTTGTCTTCAAAAACAAAGTGATGGACTTGGCACGCAAAGGAGTAATAGTCTTTGGAGGAAGAAAAAGGTAGCTGCTAATAAGATAAGTTCATGTTTTACATTCACATGCGAAAAGGTTGACAACGTTACAAGAATGTTACCGGTGAATGTTCTACAAAGGAAGATGAGTCTTCTCCAATGGTAGACAGGTTTTACGACTTCAATAAACTTCACCGATGATGATTTGTTGTTGGGGTCAAAGCCACACAATAGACCGTTATTTGTATCTGGATACATACATCGAAGAGGATTAATCGAATATTGCTTGACGGTGGTTCTGCTGTCAACATTCTTCCTTTGCGAATGTTGAAAGAATTTGATATTTCCGTTGAAGAACTTTCACAAAGTCGCCTCATGATCCAAGGTTTTAATCAAGGAGGACAAAGAGGTGTTGGTGCAATAAGACTTGAACTCTTGGTTGAAGAAATGATTTCAAGTGTGCTCCTCCACGTAGTAGATTGCAAGACATCCTACAACATGTTGTTAGGAAGGCCGTGGTTACATGACAACGGTGTAGTACCATCAACGTTACATCAATGCTTCAAATATGTAAGTAATGGGGCGGCAAAGAGAAGTTGCTGCAGATGACAAGCCTTTCACCGAAGCCGGCGATACATTGCGGACGCAAAATTCTATTCTCATGGCAAGATTACAACGATGCATCATGAAGACAATCCGACTTTCATCGAAGAAGCTTTATTGACAAAGAAAGTACTTACCAAAGCAAGTCTGCAAAAACAAGGTAATGATGACGATAAAGCTTCCACTTCCAATGTCTTGCGTTACGTTCCTATGTCGATGAGGAGGGAAGGAGAATCACCCTTCGTGAAAATCAAAGCATTAAGTGGCCTTACCATGCCATTGACGAAGATTGAAACAATCTCAAGCGGGACAAATTCAATCCTCGAAGGTTTCATACGACACTGTAGAAGGTAAGAAAATTGAGCACGGTCAATTACTTGACAAGAGAACCGAAGAAGGCTTTGATCCTAATGCCTACAGATTGTTAGCAAAAGCAGGATACAATCATGAATCGAAAGGTATGTTAGGAAAACTTCCAATGACGGTGAAGATGCAAAAATCAAAGACGACAAAGAAAATGAAAAAAAGGTCACGACTTGGCCTTGGATATGTCCAACCTCCTCTCTGCGGATCACCATAAAACGTGCATCCAACTTTTTATGTGACTATGGAAGACGAAGAATCATGCATAACAGAGATTCATCTTTGATCGTTTGGGAAAAGACAATTCACAAACACCCAAATTTAACGAAGAGTCTCAACAACGACTGAAAGAAACAAAGGTAAAAGATATGGAGTGTCTAACACCTCAAAGAAAAAAATTCAAGACTTTCCTTGTTCCCTCGGGGACAAAGTGCACAGCAGGATTCCTTCACGAATGGTAAGACGTCGGATCCTTGTCGTAGATTGTGGAGCAGTATTGAAAGCAAAAATTCACACAATAATCTCTACTAATCTAAGGGAGGAAGACGAAGAAAGTGTAGGGTCATCATATCATATTACCATTGTTGACGGAAATGACGTCGAAGAAGAAGATGCAAAGGACGCTCCTCCAACTTGAGGAAGGTGTGAAGGCCCATGTTGATAAGTTGAAGGAAATCAACTTAGGGGCCGAGGAAGATCGCAAGCCAATCTACATAAGTGCTCTTTTGCCGCAAGAAGAAGAGAAGAGTATGTTGAACTTCTACATGAATTCAGAGGCGTCTTTGCCCGGTCATACAAAGAGATGCCTGGTTTAGATCCAAAGGTTGTGCTTCATCATTTGGCCACCAAGCGAGGGGCAAGACCGGTGAAACAAGCTCAACGTCGTTTTCGACCTGAATTAGTCCCATCAATAGAAAATGAAGTAAACAAACTTATCGAAGCAGGATTCATACGAGAAGTCAAGTATCCCACATGGATATCTAGCATTGTACTGTCGAAAGAAGAAAACGGACAAATTCGAGTTTGTGTTGACTTGAGAGATTTGAACAACGCTTGTCCGAAAGATGATTTTCCACTTCCTATTACGAAATTAATGGTCGATGCTACAATCGACACACGAAACATTGTCCTTCATGGATGGATCGTCCGGATATAATCAAATCCGCATGGCGGTTGAGGATGAAGAAAAGACCGCATTCAGAACCCCCCAAAGGTATCTATCTGCTACAAAGTAATGCCGTTTGGATTGAAAAATCTTTGGGGCAACTTACCAAAGAGCAATGCAAAAGATCTTCGATGATATGTTACATAAACATGTTGAATGTTATGTGGATGACTTAGTTGTAAAATCAAAAAGACGACAAACCCATCTTGAAGATTTGAAGAGTGTTTTTGAACGACTTCGTCGTTACAGGTTGAAGATGAATCCTTTGAAATGCGCACTTGGCGCCACTTCGAAAGTTCCTTGGCTTTATCGTACGTCAACGAGGAATTGAGATTGATCAAGCTAAAGTTGATGCAATTTTGAACATGCCCGAACCACGCAATTTGCATGAAGTGAGAAGTTTACAAGGAAGATTAGCGTGCTTGCGCCGCTTCATTTAATTTTGGGTGGTAGATGTCAACCATTTAGTCGATTGATGCGAAAGAATGAACCTTTCAAATGGGACGAAGCATGTAGCAACGCTTTCAAAAGCATAAAGTCTTACCTGGTGAAATCTCCAGTACTGGCCGCACCAACTTCGGGAAAACCGTTGTTGCTTTACATTCTTTGCTCAAGAACGTTCGTCGGAGCTTTACTTGCCCAAGAAAATGATAAAGGTAAAGAAAATGCTTTGTACTATTTGCGTCGCATGATGACCCCCCCCAACGACTGAATTACTCTCCAATTGAAAAGCTTTGTTTGGCGCTAATTTTTGCAATTCGAAGTTGAAGCATTATTTTCAAGCTCATACAAGAAAGTTGATTTCCAAAGCGAATCCAATCAAGTATGTAATGACAAAGCCGGTATTGTCCGATCGCTTAGCAAGATGGTACTTGCAATTGCGGCAGTTTGATATAATTTACATACCTCAAAAGGCGGTGAAAAGGACAAGTTTTGGCGGTTTCCTTTGAGCGATCATCCTATACCATTGAGTGGGAATTGATCGATGATTTACAGCGCGAAGATGTTCTTCCGATTGAAGTTATGCCTCCGTGGAAAATGTATTTTGATGGAGCGGCACATCGAAATGGTTGCGGCATTGGAGTAGTCTTTATTACACCCGATGGAGATGTTCTACCGTGATTCACATTACTCGCGCAACAATGCTCCAACAATATGGCGGAATACCAAGCTCTTATTCTTGGTTTGGAGATGGTCGTTGACATGAAGCAGCTTACAACTTAACGCCTATGGAGACTCAAAGTTAGTCATCAACCAACTTCTTGGTGATTACGAAGTAAAGAAGATTGAACTAGTTCCTTACCATCAATACGCTAAAAGACTAATAGGATGGTTGGGCGATATATCTCTCGAACATGTTCCAAGGAAAGATAATCGCAAGCGGATGCATTAGCCAAGTTAGCTTCGGTCCTCGCATCCTTAAAGTCAAGTATTCAAATACCTGTTTGTCAAGATTGGGTCGTTCCTCCACTATTCGACGACGATGATGACGATGACGTTGGTGACGACGATGATTTTCAACTCGTTGTCAATGCTATTTCCGTTGTTGAAGAGAAAGACCAGGCGTCTACCAATTATTGATTTCTTGGCATATGGTATCCTGCCGTCGGATGCAAAAGAAAAGAAGTGACATTCGCGACGTGCACCAAGATTTGTCTATTTCAATCAAGTACTCTACCGACGTTCATTTGAAGGAGTATTGCTACGATGTTTAGCAAACGATGAAGTGAAACAAACGTTAGAAGAGGTACATTCGGAGTTTGCGCGAGCTCATCAATCCGACCAAAATTGCATTTTCGAATCAAGAGGATGGGGTACTATTGGCCTACCATGGTGAAGGATTGCTCGGATCATGCTCGAAGATGTCAAGCTTGTCAATTCCATGCAAACTACCTTCATCAACCGCTCGAACCATTACATCCGACAGTTGCATCATGGCCGCTTTGACGCATGGGGACTTGGCGTAGTTGGTCCATTACCTCCGCGTCGTCGAAGGACATCTCTATATCCTTGCGACGCATTTATTTCTCAAAATGGGCGGAAGTTACTGCATTGAAGGAAGTAAAAAAGGAGAATGTCGTGAACTTCATTCGCGTAAACATCATATTCCGTTATGGAATTCCAAGATACATCATTACTGACAATGGTAAGCCTTTTCGCAACAATCTCGGTAAAAAGCTTTTCAGGACAAATTTGAGTTCAAACAATTCTTCTCATCAATGTATTATGCACCCGCAAATGGTTTAGTTAAGCATTCAACAAAACACTTTGTAATTTGTTGAAGAAAGTAATTGTCAAGTCAAAGAAAGATTGGCATGTGAGGATTGAAGAAGCTTTGTGGGCATATCGCACAACGTTTCGCACTCCTACGCAAGCAACTCCTTATGCATTGGTTTATGGTGTGGAGGTCTTTTTACCACTAGAACGTCAAATACCTTCATTAAGAATAGCAATTCAAGAAGAACTTACCAATGAGGACAATGCTCACCTACGCTTGGAAGAGTTAGAAGCTTTGGATGAAAAGAGGTTGGAAGCACACAAAGGGATTAGAATGTTATCAAGCTCGGTCTGTCCAAAGCCTTCAACAAAAAGGTAAACATCCGTTCCTTTCAAGTTGGTGACATGGTGCTTGCAAGGTGAAGGCCGATTATCTTTCCCCAAAAGATCAAGAAACTTGAAGCAAAGTGGGATGGTCCTTATGTTGTAGTCGAGGATACTCTCAAGTGGGTCGTATAAGCTCGCGACAAAGATGGTGTTGAAGTTGGACCAATCAACGGGAAATACTTGAAACGCTACTATGCTTGAAAGTTAAAAAAGTCCTCCTTGACGTACGAGGTTAAACCGCAAGTTACTCATTGATAAGAGTATAAACTATCTACATGATGATGATGTGAAGGCTCCTTGACACGAGTGTAAACCGTTTACAAGCATGATATCTGCTCCTCCTTGATGTACGAGGTAAACCGCAAGTTACTCCTTGATAAGAGTATAAATTATCTACGAAGAAAGAACTCCTTGAAAAGAAATTGTAACACAAAGTTAAAGAAGTCTCCTTGACACGAGTGTAAACTACGTCCAAAGTTGAAAAAGCCTCCTTGACACGAGTGTAAACTGCGGGAAAATCTGAGAGAGACTCGAGGGATCGAGGATAAACTGCACAAAGTTGAATAAGGCTCCTTGACGCGAAAGTTAAAACGCGCATGTTACTCCTTGATTTGAAGGAGCGCCAACTATGAACTACGTTCGACTTGATTCTTTTCAGATACGTAAAGGTGGATTCTAAGTTCGTATCAACAAAAAAAAAAAATGAGTGCAATGAAAAAAAAAAAAAAAAGCCAATTGAGGTAAAAAAAAATGGCAATACTAAAAAAAAAAAAAAAAAAAAAAAAAAAAAAAAAAAAAAAAAAAAAAAAAAAAAAAAAAAAAAAAAAAAAAAAAAAAAAAAAAAAAAAAAAGAAAAGGCTTAAAAAAAAAAAAAAAATGTATAGAAAAGAAAGAAAAAAAAAAGAAGCACAAGAAAAAAAAAAAAGCAGAGAAAAAAAACGGCAAGACAAAGTTGTGAAAAAGAGAAATTTTATTGATTTCAATTCTTTTAAACAATATATGTTTACAAGATTAATAAACAATAAGGGGCATTGAAATTAATCTATCTACAAAGTCGTCCAATCGCCAAAAGTCTATGATTTGATTAAAGTTGATGAAGATTAACGTTGAAGTAGACGATTATAATTTATTCAAAGCGACGAAGGTGCAAGATTTCTTAAATCAATGTTGACAAAGTTGATGATGAATCCTTCAAATAGACATTTGGAAAGTTGAAAATCATTCTCCAAGTTGATATCCTACGCGTTGATGATGAAGCCGCAAGGTCGTGGAGGATGATGGTAAATTGCAACGCGGGTAAACGTTGTGGGCGGACGTTGGTAAACCGCAAAGTTGTGGACGGCGTTGGTAAATTGCAAAGTTGTGGACGACGTTGGTAAATTACAAAGTCTGGCGGCGTTGGCGGGGTAGGTACAGCGTTGTTGGCGACAATTGTAAGGCGCAGGCGCCAAAGTTGTTGGACGACGATGGTAAGATGCAAAATTGTTGGCCGCGATGGTAAGCGGCAAAGTTGTTGACAACGATGGTAAGCGGCAAAGTTGTTGACAACGATGGTAAGCGGCAAAGTTGTTGACAACGATGGTAAGTTGCAAAGTTGTTGACGACGATGGTAAACCACAATGTTGAGGCAATAGACAACAATGTTGATGGCGACGATGAGCAGAGACCGCGTTGATGGCGACGATGAACAACAACGTTGATGGCGAGCGATGAACAGTAATGTTGATAACAATGAACTTACCGTCGAAGATGATGAAGGATAAATGTTGCAACCCATGTAACTTGCAACTTTGAAAACATCCGACGCGAATGTAACCTCATTCTTCACGGGAAAAGGAACTTACATATCCAACATGAAAGGAATGCCTCAATTCCGTCTCCTGTGCAATATTTGAGTCGTCAAATATTCTAATTACAGGAAAGGAGGAATTTGCGGCAAAGGTTGAAGGAGTCGGATTGCAAGTCATTTTAGGCAATTGATGCTTCCGCGTTATCAAAGATCCGGCAGAGAGGGTTAGATACTGTTTAATCCTTTGAACCAAAATCAAATCCATTGCTCAAGAATTATTTTGTCGGGGATCTCCATCTCGCAAGTTTCCCTAATGCAAAAAAAAAAAAAAAAGATACTTACGGCTTTGAGGGGTTCGTTTGTCAAACAGTTCTCTCGCAGATGGAATAACTTCGTCGTAAAGGAGGCCGCAAGGGTAAACCCATAAGTGTGAATAAGTCCCAAATTGAAATCGACACTCGCTAATAGATGTATGCAAAGTGTTGGTCGAAGGACACCACTTGGTTGCAAAAGGCACGCATCACATTCTCACAACGATCATAGGTAAACAATGACGCGCGCACAGCGATCGTAGACCTCTTGCATTCTTCAAGGCTCGTTCATGATTTACAAGAATGTACTCACCCACCCCCGAGTATTTTTTGTGTAACTTACCTCACCAAAGTTGGATGAATGAACAGGCCATGAGGGCTTCTCCGTATTTGTAGTAACAAAGGGAAGGGAAAACTCTCGCGATCGTGAATCCGCTTCATGAGTAGTAGATGACAACAAACTTACCACTTGAGGAGGGGATGAAGAATGAACATTACGAGTCGCGGTAAGAAGACCAATTGGTGATTCGGTGGTAGCTTGCGACTCCTTGGGACGTGGGGTGCGAATGGACCAAATCCGGCTTCATGTACTTCTAAGTTTAAAGATTTGATTCGAGACTCATTGCGACGATCAAGAATGACGATATGTTTGTAAGGTGCTCGTCAGATCCTTAATATCCATAATCCGGACAAAAAAAAAAAAAAAAGAAGAAAAGGCGTGTTTTTATTAAAAAGGAAAAAAAAAAAAAATAAAAAAAAAAAAAAAAAAAAAAAAAAAGAGGGGGGATTAAAAAAAAAAAAAAAAAAAAAAAAAAAAAAAAAAAAATATAATAAAAAAAAATATTTTTAAAACAGCGGCCGAGAAAAAAAAAAAAAAAAAAATTTTTTTTGTATTCGCCAGGCAGAGAGGAAAAAAAAATTAAAAAAAAAGGGTTCTCTTTTTTTTAGACTGCCATGAGAGTTATTTTTGAAAGAGGGAAAAAAATAAAGAGAGAAAAGAAGTTTTCAAGAAAAAGAAAAAAAGAAGGTTTTTAAAAAAAAAGAGAGGAGAATTTTCTTGGAATTCCCGAGGCAGAATCTATCAAGGTGAACTTATTGTTTGACAAGTTCCGAATAAAAAAATTTCGATGGAGGCATCCTTTTATAGACTTAAAAAAGTCAAAGAAGTATCCTACTAGAACTCAAATTTGAACCCAAAAATATTTTTTATATATTATCTTTATATAAATATTGAATTCGAATCATATTTATCTTGAGTTAAATTCAAATAAACTCAAATAATTGATTCAAATTTTATATTTATCTATATCCAAAATTGATATGATATATATATCTCTAAGATTTTTTGGGAACTTATTCCCAAACAAATTCTTCAATCTCGGGAACAAGTCCAAAAAGGGGCAATTTGTAGATATATAAATATTATTTATATATTTAAATATATAATTAAATATTATTTATATATTTTAAATATATATCTATATTTATATTTTATATATTTTGATATTAAAAGATTCACCCTTAGATGAGTGACACGTGGCGACATCATAGCCATTGGCTATCACTCACTCCATCTATAAATAGAGGGCAAACTCCCCCAAGAAATGTTACACTCACACACTCTCTCCTCACACACTCCGGAAGCTGAGAAATTGAGAGATATTCGAAGGTTCCCGAACCTCTGTCGAAGTCGGCCCTTCCTCTCTCGAATCCATTCCGAGACAAAGTCCTAAAGCCCATCGGAAGAAGAAATCAAATTGTTCGATAAATCGAGATCAAGCCCAAAAGCCCTCGAGATCGAATCCATTCCGAGATCCAGCCAAAACGCCCCTCGGAAGAAAACAAATTCATTGGATCGAGACAAGCCCAAAACGCCTCTCGGATCCACGACGGATAGAATCAACGGATCCATAGAGATTGGACCCAAAATCTCATTTATTGTATAAATCATATATTCAATTACCATATTTTTTTTTAATTTGATTTTTACAGGAAAAAAAAAAAAAAATTATTGTCTAAACTAAGCTCATAAATTTTAAACTTTTATTGTAAATTAAAAAAAAAAAATTAAAATATATTTATTCTTTTGTCTTAGGAATATAAAATTATTATCACTATTTATTATTTGCATATATATATATATTATATAATAGTAAAAAAAAAATATTTTTTAAAATATATTTTTTTTAAAAAAAAAAAAAATTTATGCATTCCTCACTTCGCCCAAGATATATATACTAGTGTGTATCTATATATAATAATCGATTATTACATTAAAAAAAAAAAGAAATTTTTTTTTGGTTGGTGTAAAAAAAAAAAAATTATATATATATTTATATTATATCATTTTACATTGCACATCAATTATATTAAAATTGTATTTTTTATTCCTCTAAAATTTCTTCCAATTCTATCTTAATACAAACACAACCATTTTTTTTGAGAAGAAGAAAACTGCGATTAATTATTAACTTTAATTAAATAATTTTTTAAATTTTATTTTAATGAACTAGATAATTTATATAATTATCCAAAAAAAAAAAAAAAAAAAGAAATGATAATTTATATAATTTTTGAAAAAATTAAACAATTAATCAAATTTTGGTTGCGGCCACCCCTTGGTAGTAAAACCCTAACTCCTTCTCTATAGCCTTCCCTTACATTGAATTAAAACCCTAACCCCTTTCCCTACACTTCTTCCTCTTTCTTCTTGCTACCGCCAATTTATCATGGCCGCTGCTGAACCCTCAGCTGCCACCGCCATCGCGACGGCCGAAGCCAACACCATTGCAGCAGTGAAAGCTTTACTCAAATGGAAAGAGTCTCAGTCTGCTACTCAAAAGCCTCAGCTTCTCCCTCAAGATGATTTTATTTATCTTAATTTGACGCTCGCGAAAATCCCTCAAAAACCTCGCACAAAGCCCTTCAAAATTCTCCTCCCTCATCCGCTTTTCGATCCTTCTTCGGAACTTTGCCTTATAATCGATGACAGACCCACTTCCAACCTCACAAAAGAGACTGCTCAAAAAATTATTAAGTCCCAAAACATAGCTATATCCAAAGTTCTCAAGCTCTCAAAACTCAAGACTGATTACAAATCATATGAAGCTAGGAGGAAACTCTGTGGTTCCTATGATCTGTTTTTGGTTGATAGGAGGATCGTTCATCTTCTTCCTAGGCTTCTGGGCAATTCTTTTTTTAAGAAAAAGAAATTGCCTTTGTCATTAGACCTTAGTCATAAGAACTGGAAGGAACAAATTGAAAGGGCTACCGGAAGTGCGTTGTTGTATATCAGGACTGGGACTTGTTGTGTGATGAAAGTTGCGAAGGTGTCGATGGAGTCTGAGGAGATTGTCGAGAATGTGCTCGACGCAATCAAAGGGGCGGTTGACTTGGTGCCTAAGAATTGGCGTGGTATTAGGAGTTTGCAGCTGAAGTTCTCTGATTCATTGGCTCTACCTATTTATCAGTCCTTGCCCGATATGAAATTTAAGATTGAAGTTGCCAAGGAAAATGTTGGATTGAGTAACCTCGAAGTAGAGATGAAGGATGGGAATCAGGTAGAGGAGAAGAAGGAGAAGAAGGAGAGGAAGAAGAAGAAGAAAGGGAGGATCCATGAGGTTAGCTACATGGATGTTGCTGCCGGGGAAGCTGAATTAGAAAGTAAGAGTGAGGTTGATGAACTTGTTGCTGGTAATGAAGAATTTCACGATGAAATTGAGGTTAATAAAAGTGAAGATGATAATGGTAAATCAACTCCTGGAAAGGGTAAGAAGGTTAACTTAAAGGAAAATGAATCAGTTGATGGGAAATTGAAAAAGAAGAAGGTAAAGAGTGGAGAGAGGGAAGAGAAGAAAAAGAGATTGCGTTCTGAGGCTGCTGAAGAATCTATAGACAAGAAAGAAACTAGAAAGAATAAAATTGGTAAAGGATTGAAGGAAGCTTCAGCAGCAAAGAAGTCCAAAAGAGGTAAGATTAGACTGTGAGTAGAATGTCACTTCTTCTGAGCTAGCCATGTGTGGTCTCCAGGTCTTATCACAAAATGACCTCTGTTTGGACTTTGCATTCTTTGGGAACTTGAAAAGCTTCAGCAACTTTTGGCTTTGTTGCAATTTTGCTATTAGGATTAGAATTTTCAGTTTCAATTTAGGAGCTTTCTATTATGTAATCAGGGTACTCTGTATTAATTATGCTGCAAGATTTGGAACTCAACATTTACTGTTTTTTTATGATTGTTATACTAGAGGAAAGTTTACTTTTCCTTGAGAATAGCTCTGACTTATCCATTTTATTTCTTGTCTCAAATTTTTCTGAAGTAATGAAGTTGCATTCTTACTCTTATATGCTAATATTTGCTAGATCTGTGGTGGAGGTTTTTATTCTTTTTAACTTTTGAACTAAGTTTTATCTATTACTTATCCTTTTTGGAATTTGTTTGAATTTATTGTTGAGCTAACTCCTGTGTATAGTATTTTAAGTGATGTGGAAGTTATTGTTGTATATAATTCTTAATCAATTCTTCTCTGAATATATTTGTTCAGATAAATATTTTAAGAAGATTAGATTATTATATTTCAACTCTTTCTAACTTAAAATGAGAGTGGCATTGGTGGAGACAAGAAAATGAACAATCAAATAAATTAAGTCAGGACTGCTATAGTGATAGGGAATTCTTATTTCATTACAGCACATAGAAGACAATTATTCTTGGATTTAAACTTTTGCTGACCCAGTGTCAGAGTGGCATTGGGGCAGACAAGAAATGAAAAATAAATAGATAAAGTCTAGATTGCTGGTAGTGACAGGGATTCTTATTTCATTCTGGTCCATGGACCTGTTATATTTCATAATCCTCAAGGCCCCTCTCATATTTTGTTACCGTGCAATATTCTATCCATGTGTAGTTAATGTCAATGGGCTCTATACAATTTGCAATACTGAACCCGTATTTCTTATGGGTTTAACATATTAGACTATTATCCAGAAACAGAAAACTTGCATTCCAGACCTTGGGGGTATGATGTGCTCTCCATACCAATTCATTGTGTCACTGTAATTCCCGTTGCCTTAACCCATATTTCTGTTTCTTGTACTTTTGGGCATCAGTACTGGTGTGAGAGCCTTTCAACTGTTTTATTGTGGTGCTGTTGGTTGCTGTTCTGTAACTTTATCTTGGTTTTCTTTGTTCATACTTGGGGTGTACAGAAAATTACAAGTCTTTTTAGTTTTATTTTTATGATATATCAATGTTGATATAGAGGTGGGAGTAGAAATGTGATCTCTGTTTTACATCTTGTAAACATTTTTTTTTTTTTTTTCCTAATGATTTTAATTTATTTTAAGTGTTTTTAGCACTCACCTCAGAAGGGTTTTCAAGATTTCCATGCAATTTCCAGGTGTAATTAAAGACTAGACATTTGGAATCTCTCTCAACAATGAACAACTTTCAATCTATTTTCTCGTATGTGTACTGCATAATCCAAGTAGTATAACTTCCTAATATATTCTCCTATGCCCTCCCTTTCTGTCAAATGCTCTCAATCTTGTTCTTGCACCTTGTTACTTTCACTCCAGATTGATGCAAAGAAACTATTGGAGGTTCAAGTCTTCTCTATCTGAGGTTTGTTATTTATTTATTTATTTTCATTTTCCTTTTTCCTGGCTATTAAAATTCTTTTTCCCCTTTCTGGAAAAGAGTCAACTACTGGTGCAAAGAAGGAAAACTAGTGGTGGCTGAGATATTGAGAAGAAACCTTTGAATTTTAAAGCTTTTTAGCTGAATGTGGTTGGTTGTCTGTGAAATATATCAAATACCTCCAATTATTAAGAGGAAACGAAGAGTAAAAATTCTTCATAAGAAATTCTTATTTATACTGGTGATGACTTTATGATTTATTTTTTTTATTTTTATTTTTTTTACTTTTACCTGGTGATTATGTATGGGTTAATTGATTGAATCTTTATGTTAGTGCAAAAGAGTTTATTCTTTTCTAACCCATACTATGTAATGATAGATTGATCTTGGTGCAGTAAGAAGAATTTAGTTTTTGAGAATTTTCCTATTTTCCCCCTTTTACTATTACCCTTGTGGCTGCAGCAAAATTTTCTGTCCTTCCTTTACTTCATACTTATGCTCCTCCTGTCTTTTCTGTGTGAATGTCTTTTACTTGCCTATATAGGGTGCCATCATTGATTTTTGTCCCCTGGGTTTATCTGATTGGTTTTAGAATGTTCATGGAGGATAGTAGATGGGGATTCAGGAATTTCAGCTAATATTGAACCATTTAACCTTAGAAGAATCTCCTGCATGTAAAATGATGTATAAACATCTAATGGACGAGGACAATCTGGGATTTTCCTAGCTTTGGCATGAAGCAAGTTCGGCCTCTCTTATTCTGTTAAATAGATTACTTACTAGAAGCTTTGACTAGATTTTTTTGATAAACATATAAGATAGTCTGCGTGAAGGGGTACACAGCAATTACTTGGTTTAGATCTTTTTATCCTGGAATGAACGAGAATGATGGAGAACAAGAAAGGCCAAAAGAATTGATGTGACACCTTTGTTTGTGTTATGACAAGAATTATTTTGTTCCTTATTGCCTACAAATTCCCATAATTTCAGCCATGTTCAGAATTTAGTCTTTGTATGACACCTTTTTCTTTGGATTAGGGGGGCAGAATAACTTTGTAAACCTTTGTCCTGGATCAATTTGGTATTAAAGCCCCATTGATCTATTCTTACTTTTGCAGAGTAAAGAAAAAAGCTTTAATAGGTTAATACTCTTCAAGTTTATTCTGTTCTTTCTTTGACAAAGTGAGAACCAGGAAATTTTTTTCCCAGTCTGTGAAATCTAATTCTATGAACACTAGGTGTTGGGAAAAGAAAACTGACACTCTGGAGTAGAAGAAAATGAAATTCTGATCTTTGTTGTCTGTGTGCTTTGAAAGGGACAAGACAATGGTACCTAAGAAGCAGATTAAAAGTATTGAAATCCTTGATTTTGATAGAATTGATGGTGCACAATGTAAATTTGAAGCCAAGAAAGAGGCGAATGAGTACTTAGATGAGATGACAGATACAATGTTTCTGAATGATGAAGGTAAAGAAGATTATTACATATATGAAATTTCAGGGCTTGAAGATGATGATGACTTAGATGATGGTGCAGAAGATACATCATTGATATCAATTTTAAGGCTTATTCTTACACAGGCAGAAAAGGGAGGATTAGAGGAGAACAAAATTTTTTTAACACTTGGTTGCTTCTGATGGCCTTACCAGAAAACTCATCATTGATGGAGGTAGTTGTATGAATGCAGTTTCTGAAGCTACAGTTCACAAGCTCAAGCAAACTAAAGAACCATATAAAGTGGCTGGGAACAATGGTACTTCTATTCCAGTGACTGAAGATGTTTGGTAAGATTTCATTGTCCTTGAAATGATGCTATTTTGTATGATGTTTTTCCAATGACCATATTATACTTATTTTATTGAGCCGTCCTTGGTTACATGATAAAAAAGTGATGCATAACAGAGAGAAGAATATATATTGCCTTTGTTTTTTTTTTTGTTACACTATCTGGTATTTTAAACTATTACTCCGATTAACATTTGACTAGATTGTGCATATAGTCCTAACTCTTGCTTAGGGGGAAGGTCTCACTTTGGGCTTACTACGAGTGTTGAACTCATGATCTTATGTGACATTACAAAGTTATTACCACTTGTGCTAAGCTAAAGGTTTGAATATATATTCCTTCAACTTCAACAACCATCAGGTTCTTAGAGTAAATCCAGAAGCTATGGCAGTAAAACAAGCAAAAAAGCCTAAGAAAATTGAGCAGAATGAGAAGTGAGATAATTAACATGCCAGGGAACAAGGAGCTTGGCAAGAATTTGATTAAAAGGGTTGTTCAGGTTATTTCTCTGGTGTATGATAATTCAAATGTGCTTGGTATAGAACCTGAAGTTGAAATTTGAACAGTTGAGAATTTGGCTAGGGTAGCAAAAAAGTTTCAGTTCTTGAGAACGTAAAAGTGAAAAGCTGTTAAAACAGGAAATTGAAGCTGATATCCAGCATGGTACTAAAATACGAAAACAAGATATATGTGTGGCAATAGATAACATCTATGAGAAGATTGTCGTTGCCCAAAGGGCTGAAGTTGGATTGATGGAAAAACCTGTAGGAACTGACTTGGAAGAAGGTATTATGGTGATAAATGAGGCTGAATAGTTAGTATTGGAAATTTCTAGAGCAGAATTTACAGGAACTGATTTATTGGAGCACAAGGATGGCAGCATTAACCAGAAAATACATTTTAAGCAGAAGTTAGTTGCTGATTCTGCAGTGACACGCAAGAAACAATTTCAGAAGTAGCATCTCAATGAGTTAATTTTATTCAAGAGGGTTGAAATGGAGTTTCAGAACCTGCTACAAAGTCTATTGTGTGTGATTCTGGTTATGAAACAGAGAAGACTTGTCAAACAAATATGAATTTGCTTCATGATAACTTAAAAGGAAGATGCAAAAGTAGTTAAGGATGTTTGGTTGAAGAGCAACTAGAGATCAATGTTCATCAATGGTCAACATAATCCATCATTCTCCCCCAATTGGAAACAACACTCCTTTTCAAAGTATGATAGAATAAAATTCAATTAGGCAACGATTCTACAATGTAGTATTAATCTTGGAATATTTAGTTTTCGAGTCATTAGTTTTAGTAACTTAGTATGTAAAGAATAAAGGTTCTAGTAAAAGCCTTATTTTTTTTATCTTATATGCTTTTGCAGTGAAGTCCTAGTAGATGAAGAATTTGTTTAAAACCTATGTAATATATGAGATAATTAAACTTGTGATGCAACAGTATAAGTTGTGACATTTAGGGTTTATCTTTTTTCTTAAGTGTGACGCTATATGAATTATGTTGTTGTTTATTGCCCATTATTTTCCGTCAATTTCAGCCTAGTTTTTAGCATTTTTTTTGCATTACACTTATTTGTATGGATTAGTTTCACGAAGTAGTTTGCATCTTCTGTCCTGCATTAAAGAATTCCAATAAATTCTTGCTGCCAATTCTAATGCCTTCTGTCTCCTCTCTCCCTACACATATATAAAAAAGTAGAGTTTTGCATATGCTGTTATTGTTGTGTTCCTCCATTTAAGTTGCTCAGTAATAGATCTCATTGTGGTAATAAAAAATTGGCTCTTTTAGAAAGTAACATGATAGTTTTTTTATGTTCATCAGCATATAAGATAGCTTTCGCAGTATAACTTTTTCTATTTTTGTTTTCTTGAGCTAAAATCTTAAATAGAAGGTTGCGGTGAAAGGTCTTGAAACAGTTTTCAGTCGAAAGCCAAAAAGAGTTTGACTGAAGCACCTGAGAACAGGGCTACAGTACATTATGACTATGGTGCCTGTAATATATCTAGAAAGCCCAGAGTTAAAGGTCCTGGAGACTACAATATCAAGATCCTTGCTGCTGTTATGGTGTGGTTTTGTTTATATCAGTAATTGAGATTTTTTGTTTTATTGGTTTTAGTTTTTGGGAATTTTATTGGATGTGGCTATGCAGCAGGAGAGTTCTTGGTAAACCATCACCAGGAAGTTGTCTCTATGGATTCTCATCTCAGCAACTCCTGGGCAGGTTGTTGAGGTCTTCTAGGTAAGGGTTTTTTCTTTTTCACTATATTTGTCATCAAGTATGTGTTCTTTATGATCATCTGTAATTTTATTGTCTGCTGGGGACTTGACAAAAGAGAGTTTGTGTAAGTTTGTGGAGGGTGAGGAGAATAGGCCAAAATATAATGGAGCTTGTTTATGACAAAGGAAAAATTGAAAAGTTATTGATTCTACGTGAAGAATTCAGAGCCGATGTTGCTTTTGTTTCTTTTGGTAGTATGAACTTGATCTTCATGTCTTCACGTTACCTTTTTGGGTACTATGATCTTCATGTCTTCACGTTACCTTTTTGGGATTGATGGTAAAATCTGTTTGAGAATTTTCTTATATGCTTTTTGTTCTTTATCAACCAAAATTTGTAGCTTAGCAGCTGGTTATGATGTTTTCAGGGTCATTAGAAGTCATGGAAAAACTTCAAATGTGCGAGTGGTAATCAATCATCCAAGCTAATTAAATCTGTGCAAACTATATAATATATATATATATATATATATATATATATATATATATATATATATATATATTACTATGCTTTGGATCTTTACCCTGTTTGATGATTTGAACTTGGTTGTGATATAGAATCGTTACACTCATGAACAAATGAATGAATGGTGGAGTTTTATTCTTTATCCTGATTGTTAGTAAGGTGTGAAATAAGATGTTTGTTTGTTCATCCAATGGCTGAAGGGGGAAACTATCATGTAGGTGGCAACTTGTTAGTTTGTATTTAGACTAAACATTATATTATATTTGTGTGTATAAATTTAAAATGGATTTTTTGTCCAAATGGAACCAAGTTTTTTTTTTTTTTGGTTTAAAACTGGGAATCTATTTCAAAGGAAATAAGGAATATACAAAAATGGTAAACCACCCACCAAACAAGAGCAAAAGACCGGATCTTATGCCCAAGCTAAGAGGAGCTCTAGCACTTTGTGCAAGCTTCTTTTAGCAAAAGCATATAGATCTTCCAAAAAATGGTTAGACCTGTGGTTTCTAGCATTATGGTTGAACCATAAATCATGTACAAATTGCCTGAAAACATAAGGCCACCGATGTCCAAAAGAAGAAATACTCTTATTACTATACATATGGATAGAGATCCAAGTGATCGCCTCAGTAGGTTGAACAAAAGCTTCCCATTCATGAGCGAGAAGTATGAGCGCCAACTTCCGGCAACTAGCGAGCAATCCCAAGTAAATGTAGCATCGATTGAGAAGAGTGATTACACCATTGACAAACCGGAGAGCCAATAATGCCTCGTTTCCACAACAATTTAGCAATCGGAAGGGATCTATGCAGGATCATCCATAGAGTGAGAGACGTATGAAATTCCCAAATGCGCTTCCAAATGGAAGTTGTTCCCGGGTATCCGAGGCTGCATGAGACATCGAATGGATTGGTGGAGAAGCGGCTAGTACTGCTAAGCTTCCATCTAGGTTGGTCTGCGGTTGTACCATGTTGGGGTAGTTGGCACTGTGCCGGAATTTCAAGGATAGCTGTCAACAACAGCTGCTGAAGTTCACCCGGCTTCCAACCCTGCAGTGGGCACCAATAGTATTTTACCACATTTCCTAACTGTTCCTCCGAAAGAGTAACCTGCACATGTCAAAGTAGTGGCTCATTCACTACTTCCCAAGAGATCCCCTGCCGAAACCAAGGAATGGTCTTCACCATACTTCGCCAAACAAAAGACCCGCCCCTCTTCGGTTCACCCCCGACAAGGGACAGCCAGCCCCCATACATAGAGGTGAATATCTTGTTGGAGATGCAATTGGGTTGGTACACAAATTTCCGGACCAGCTTGGAAAGCAGAGCTATGTTGGCTTCCTTCAGCGATGAAACACCCAAACCCCCACCCTAGGGACAGATCTTCCACCATGCCATCCGGATGCATAGCTTTCTTATCCGTGATGAACCCCAAAAAAAGTTTTTGCCCAAGCGCTCCAATTTCTGAACAATTGGGTTTGGTACCACCGTGGTTTGCATAGAGTAGGTAGGCAACGCTGTGAGTGTGGACTTTAACAACACTAATCGAGCAGCTCTCGAGAGTGTTTTCAACTTCCAACCCGTAAGTTTGCGATTAGTCTTGTCCACCAAATGTTGAAATAATTTGGTAGGTCTCGCCATGGAATAAAGGGACCCCCAAATATGTCCCGAGGTTAGTAGTAGCTTGAACTTGAAACTCCAAGCATATGGAATTTTGGAGATAGCTTGGAGTGTTCGGAGAGATCCAAATGCGAGATTTTACTCCTATTGATTATTTGACCAGAGAAGCCACAAAAATCTACGAGAAGATGTTCTACCAACTGTGCTTGTGAGAAGGAAGCCTCCCTGAAATAGCAATAAATTATCTGCAAAGAACATGTGTGATACTTTTGGGCCGGTACGCTGAAAATTCAGAGGCTTCCACCGTTGTCCTTCCACCGCACTCGTAATTTGCTGACTTAACACCTCCATGCATAATACAAATAAATATGGCGAAAGGGGATCCCCTTGGCGTAAGCCCCTAATTGGGTTGAAAGGCTCAAATACCTCACCATTCCAACTAACAGATAGCTTGGCCGAAGAGACACAGTCCATGATCAAATCCACAAAACCACTCTTGAATCCAGTAAACTTGAACCTCCCCGAGGAAAACCCCGCCACCCCGGTCATAAGCCTTCTCAAGATCTACCTTGAGGATGAAACCCCCTTTCGACCCCTTCCTCTTTGGGAACCAAGTTTTTAGTTGATGAAGTTTATGATTACTTTGATTTTTTAATTGATATCTATTTTATTTGGTTTTTTGAGCTATTTTTTTTTTTTAATTATTATTTGACATTTAGGAATTTTTTGGGACCAAATTTACCTAAAATGCAGTTAGGAGTTAGTTAAAATATTTTTCCACATTGTGATTGTGAGGATAGTTTCAAATCGTCAACAAGTTTCCGATATTTTAAGATCGTCTACAAGTTTCCGATATCATCTACTATTAGTAGGAGTTTTCCCTAAACCTTGTCTTATGATTTTTTGTTTTAGATCTAGAAGTTACAATTTTTGAGTTTTTCTATCTCATCTTTCAAAACCTTGCATTGAATTCAATCCAATTTTGGTTAGGATTACAAACTTGGTACTTCTACAATTTAAGGGGCAGAAAAAGCATGGAGAAACTTGCCACCGAATACTGCAGATAGAATCACTAAGCTAAATCGGGTCTTTTAAGAAGTCTCTTAAAATTTCGGAAGAATCTGTTATGGTTGAAATAGAAAAAGAGGGAAGAAACTGTAGTTATTTCATTGATAGCATGACATGAATTTGTCCACCTGAACGGAGGACTCGAAGATTTCATCTTCCACAACCGTCGTGGAATCCCACAACCATTGGAAATGTTGGAAGTTGATAAGATTTTTATCATATGAACTATCTTGCCTTTGGGTAAAGAAAAAGCTAAAGATGCTACGTGTGAAAGCTTGGGCCGGTTGAGAACTAGATGATATCTAGGTATGATGAGGGATCCCCTCTCATGCTAGTATCAACCGAAATCATTGATTATGATTGCCTTAGGCCTGCAAGCAACTATAAGAAGCATTATGCTAAATTGTTTGCCAAAGCAACTGCCTGCATCCAGGTATATTAAAAACTATCCAAATCTTCTGGAGGAAATCCCGACATTAATCTTGATGATTTTGTTGGGGTGGTTTGTTCCATGAGCCCAATGAAAATCTTGCCTGTCGCGATAACTCTTAGGGATTTTATAATTTATCAAGGGGAATTCATTTTACCAAGAAGAATTACCGCAAACAGGTGGATCTTGTGCAGTGATTTTGCAAATAGGTTCAAGAGAGGATGGTGAAAATATGAAAGGTCAATCGGGTTTCGACCTCCTATTTGGAGGAGCCCAACATATTTTAAAATGTTTATTATATTAGGCCCACTTGGCCTTAGTAAATAAACAAAACCCTAATTAACTTTAGGTACGAGAAAATTAAGTGAAATACAAGAGAGATACAAGAGAGAAATATCAAAAAAATTTTAGAATGCGGCTGCTAGTGTCTTTTTGGCTTTTTTACTATTCAACCGTTGGATCGATTTCAAATTTGGATACGTTCATGAGTTCAAGACAACAATTTTGAACAGTGGAGATTGAATTTGGAGTGTTCTAGAGAGGTATTTTGTGTGCGTAGGGGTTTTTTGAGTTCATGCTTTGCTATTTTCCTCTCTTTGACTT